>MU225179.1:254017-267696 GCA_018584345.1 Thuja plicata | reverse complement strand
GTTGGGAGTCTTCAGAAGGCCATGGAGGTGTATTGAAGGATTAAGGATAATCAAAATCAATGAACAATCAGAGATTGTATTCATGATTTTGAACAAGAAATAAGAGTAAAAGAATGATGGTTGGATGCTCCGAATGATGTTCAAGGTTGATTTAGAAGTCGATAAGTGATTGGTTGGGGTATGAGTTCAACATTGGTTGAATTGAGTCCAAGGATGGAGGGAAGGAGTTCAAATCAATTTGAGTCATGATGGTTAGACAAGGAAGTGAATTCCTTAAGTTGAATTACATTAGAAAAAATTCTTTGACCATAAAGAAATAGCAAACAAACATACACTAAGTTACCACTATAAAAATTATTAAGATATGATATTTTCAAAATAATCTAGTATTCTATTTTAGGAATATTTATAAAACATTACCTCAATTTTTTGAGCTACCTATCTACGTGTACTATAATGAGAACTCCTTGGTGTGCTTGTACCACCAGCTGCACCCTGCAATGTATATTATTGATGTATCAATTTAGATTCTTCTATACATAAAATTTTATTTACTTTTATAGATTTAGGTAATTAATTAAAATAACATGTCAAAACACAAATTTAAACAAACCTGTGTCGACTCTAAACAATACACCATCGACAACAGATCATTTGTGAGGGACACATCCTTAGTAGTGGATGCCTGACATCTTTTGCTGTAATGTACACATGAATGGGATGTCAAACCATCTGCACTCGCTTGGATATCTACCCCATCACATATACCATTACAACTGATGCAGATATGCTCAATGGGATGGGCTGACCCTGGAAATGTATCTGACGATAATGGATCTCACATGAGATGAGATGATCCTAATGGTGCATCTGATGGTGATGGACTTGGTGTAGGATGGGATGATCCTAATGGCACATCTAATGAAGATGGAGGTGGCACTGATCCATCCTCTCCAACTAACTGAGTGCCATACTGGATAATGACATCAATTAATGATCCAGTTGCATGAAGAATTTGTATATCCATAGACTCCTTCACCACTACTGGGACCACAACATGAATGAGGGGTTTTCTCATAGTACACCTCCTCTCTTGTGGTCACATAACCCTATGTGCCCTAGGTCTATCCTGCGTAGAGCCTCTCCCTCTACCCTGGAACTCACAAAATTCAAAGTAATTCAACTTCTCGCCAATGATAAACCCATAGTATAGCTTCCTCAAAAAATATAAAGGAACCTCATTATTATTACAAGGTGGTTGGTCAAATACCATGTACCACCTATCCCAAAAATCTGATTTCATCCCCCTATGAACACACCAATGTATAGGAAATCATTTTGTATTAATTTCTAGGGAATTGCTAGTATTAGGATAGGTGAAAAGGGCACATATGTCACATTTTTCTATGCCTTTTCTTTTCACATCCTCATAGGATAAACCATCAACATAAAATGTATGATACCTATCCCTCCATGAAATCCATTTTGTCACCTCTTGAGACACCTCATTTGCACTATTGGACATTTTTTCTAATGTAGTGGCGAGGGTAGAGTGATGTTGAAGATCGGAAGCCTTTAACCTATTGACCAATATACTATTTTGGTTAAGGTGTTTCACAAGGTTTTCTTGTGATGCATCTACATGACCTAACGACACATGTGGAGGGCGTACGGGTGGTGATGGTTATGGAGGAGGATAATTTTGTAGAGGGTTTATGGGTGGAGATTATGGTTGAGTGTTTATGGGTGGCGAGGGTTGTTGAGGGTTTACAGGTGGCGATGATGGTGCTTCTACATGGGGTGGTATTTCATTTCATTTTCATCTTTTTGGGTTGTTTGATGAATCTAGAATGAAATTAATAAAAGAAAACAAAAAATCAATAAAATAACCTAATTTGATTACAAATGCAAAAAAAAAAAACAACAAAAACAAACAAAGTTACCTTTGCTATGGGGCGATATTGGTTGAAAATCTTGAATAAATTGTGTTTTGTGCAAAACACGGTCAGGCTTTTCTATTGTTTAACCTCCTCCACACTTCTACTTCATGGTTTAGGCATAAAAAATGGCCTAAGCCATGGGTTGTTCTATTTTTGTTATATTTCTCATAACCCGATTGGGTTATGAGAATTATCTCATAACCCGATCGGGTTATTAAAAACTCAATGAGTCACATAACCCGATTGGGTTATGAGACATATCTCATAACCTGATCAGGTTTTAAGCCACACACAATTTTTTATAATATATTCTAGGCTTGGTTTACCAAGCCTAGAACGATTTCAAATTTTCAATAACCCGATCAGGTTATTGAAAATTTGAATTTTTTTAAAGGTGTGTCCACTTTTTTGGTCCACAAATTGGTGCACACACCCATCAACACTAATATGGTATCAGAGCTTTAGATCTCAATGCACTTTTTCTCTTCATCAGAGATTTGGACTTGTTATTCAGATCTATGTTTTCAAGAGGTTTTCTATTTCAATTTTTTGTTGATTTGGGGGGAGTTTGTTTTTGGAGAACTTTGGGCGCAAATGAAGCTCATGGTTGCGCTTGAAAGGCCCAGAAAACCCCTATTTGCATACAAGGCATGTCCAATTTGGACACAATTGCATTCAGAGGCAATTTTTTTTGTTGTACGACCCTTTTATGGGTACATTTTTTGAGGCGGCGAAATATTTTTTAATTTTATATATTTAAAAATAAAAATAAAAAATTATTGGTACCTCCTCCAAATTTGGTTGAAATATTGGTAATCATGCCATATTTAACGACATCACCAGATTTAGTTGAGCTTCACCAACTTTAGCCGAGATTTCTTGGGACTCTTCTTGTTTTGGAGAAGTCTTCAACTTTTTGCTTATATCTTGAGCAAATAGAAGCATTTTTGGGAAAATGAGATATTGTTGGTAAGATGGTTCTGAGCCCGAGATTATTTTTGCAGTTTTGATTTCTTAATTTTACTATTTTTCATGTGTTTTATCCACTCAAAGTCAGGGTTCCTTTTTGCACTCCAGGAGGCATATCTTTCTCATCTATGCTCTATTTTTTGACTTTCGCATATTGTTGGAAAGTTGGTTCTATGATCTTTATTTTTCTATGGGTCTCATTTCCAGAATCTACTCCAAGTATATTTTATTTGGTGTTTTTGTTTTTTTCAATCTAGTGTATATCTTGGATGTTTCAGGTCCTAGGATCATTTTCCTTGCATGGGATAACTCCTTTTTAGCTATTACTTATGTTCCTATATATTTATGTCATTCTTAAGCATTATAGAGATATATTTCTGTAGCATTTTTTTTTGCAAACACACTAAGATAAAGTGTCATATGTTGCATTCTTGGGATCTTTCTCATTTTGTGTCTGTTTGTACTCGCACTACATTATAAAGTGCCATGGGGGGGTTGATCTACCTTTGTCTAGTGAGTGTTCCTTCCATGACATTAGCCTCATGATGTGTGTCAAGAGACTTCTCATCCACAACACTATCCTTGATATGTGTTTGTACTTTCTTCTACACATTTTATGTTCCTGGTTCTTCGACATGTAGTTGGTCTTGGCAGTCTGGTTCAGTGTACCTATCATGCCTCTTCCTTCTCATCATTATGGGGGCGGGGGGGGATATCTCTTGTTGCTTCTAATGCTTCCTTGGTTCGAGGAAGTCAGCTATGTATTCAGTATTTGTTCCGATGTACTAGGCAGATGCAGTCACTCGGTACCTATGCATTTTGGTGAGATGGATCATTTACCATATGGACACTCTTTCATTCCTATTTTGGATGAATCCTTGCATCTTTTGATCATCTCTTTAAACTTTCATGTTTTTTCCATCTGTATCTTTGAGTTTTGATGTTTTCCTTGTTTTTCATCCTGATTCGAGTAGTATCATTTTTGGGTACTCATACAGATTACAGTCTTCTCTATCTAATCATGTTATATTATAGTGGAAGTTTCACTGATTATTCTTTGACAGTGTTTGCAGTTTCATGTTTCAGTGGTGTTCTTCATGTTCTTCCTTTGTTCCTATTTTTTGAGGCATTGTCTAGTTTGGAGGCTTCTTTAGTCTTTCACTAGGTTTCATCTCTTTTCAGAGAGGGGTTTTTCCCACTAGGTTTCTCCTTTTCTCCTCTTTACACAGATTTCTTGTACTTGGGTACCTGATCAGGCCATTTTTTTGGGACCCATTTCCCACTTTCAGTAGTTGTTTCTATGTTTTTAGCTTTTCCCAAGTTTATCTTAAGGGGGGTGTTAGAGTAATAATTTATTTCTCTTATTAATTAAATCATTTTGATTTAATTTTTAAGTCACTTATTATCTCTAGTTTACTTAAGCTAAACTTTAGGCATGTAATAATTAATTATTTTATTAATTATTATCATGCAACCTAGGTTTCTCCCTTTTAGGGTTTTGATCATCTTTATAAGGTTTGATCTCTTTGTAATTATTTAATTACTAAGGATTTTATTTCATAGAGAAGTTTCTCTCCATTGTTTTGCACATGATGTTTCCTCTTTCATCGATATGTTATTCCTGGCCTCCATAGCTTTTTCTTCTCTCTTTTTGTGATAGGTTTGCATGCAAGTGATTCTTGGGAGCTGTAGGGTTGAGTTTTCATCAACTCCAATAGTTTCTTATTCCACTTCATGATCCCATAAAATATTTTTCCTTTAATCTAGTTCCACCTATCCTTTAGAAATGTGCTAACAAAAGATTGGATGCCTAAATATCTAGCCGATTTGGTAGTCCCCCATTCAAATTTATATTTAGAGAACCAAATAGGAGGGTTATCATCTCATAATAGCATAATATATTTGGAATGAGAGATGTTTTCACTAGATGCAACATAAAATGTGCTCATCTTACTGATTAATGAGTCCATATTTGATTCCTTCAGTTTGACAAAGAGGGCAATATCATATGCAAATTGTAGATTGATGACCTTTGCGCTATTAGGTATCTTAATACCTGAGATTGTGGGTGAGATGCAATCACTTCTAAGAATGTAGTGAAGTGCATTTTTAGTAATAAAAAAGAGTGCAGGAGCAAGGGGGCATCCTTTCCTTATAGATAATTTTAAAGCTTAATAACATTATTTATTTCCCCATTGACTTGAACCTTTGGTTCAGATAGTCTTCCATTAAGACTTTCACTCGACATTTACAATAGCTTTTAGGAAAGACAAAATATCTCAAGAAAATTAGCATGAATCCCCATTCAATTCCATCAATACCCTTTCTCAAAATCCAATAGGAACATTTCTATAGCCTGGTTGTCTAGTTTCGCCCAATGCATGGCTTCCCAACTTGTCACCAGATTCTCAATAATATATCTCCCTTTAATGAAGCCATTTTGAGTATTGTTCACAAATTTAGGCAGGAATGCTAGTAAGCCTTAGGGAAAGAAATTTGGCTATAATTTTGTATGACACATTCATCAGTGTGGTGGGGCACCAATTTTTAAGAAGACATCTATTTTGATCTTTATGGAGTATCTTGATAATTCCCTTGTTGATTTATTCGTCTAGAGAATCTTCTTTCTTAGTTTCCTTATAAACCACTAGTGAATCTTCATTATTGGTTGATATACACCTCTTTTTGATCTTTAATAACCTTTTCTTCATGGAAATCCTTTAGAATTATTATCATTTTATGCCCCATGAAGGTTTCCAATGATACCTTTTTAATCTAGGATTTTCCATGCTTGATATCTAGTGTAACCCTATTGATTTACCTTAAACCCCAAATCATTTCCTTCTTAGGCTAGCACTTCCTTTTTTTTTATGAATTATTATGGAAATATTTCATGTTATAGATTGTTCCTTCCACATCATTCGCTTTACCTTTTAGTTGGCTACACATACCAAACCTTCTTGTTATCCCTTAGCTCCATGCATGCCTATGGAGACTATTTTTATTTCCATGTTAGTGCTATGGAATGGTAGGGATAGGATATTTCAACCACATATCCCTTATTATAGATTTAATGGTCCAAATCTATCTCCACCAAGTTCAACAATCCTCTCTAGATTTGTAGACTGACAGATTAGGCTTATATTTATACTAAGAAATGATTAGCATGTAACAATTGTCATTCATTAAAGGATCCCATCTTGAAGATTAGGTTGATTAAAGAAAGGATATCATAAATGGTAATCATTTTCTAATCTCTGGACCAATGATCCCCACATAACCACGTGGCTAGAGTTGTTAGATATTATTAGCATTGTAGGGTCACGTGTGGGTGACATGTCGTCATATTACACATATACATAGGAGTGATTGTTGGGGCCCACTACTAATGGAATTGAATGTTGTAATCATTGATCTTGATAATCAACACCAATATTCTAAAGCTTCATTATTAATGGTTTGAATATATCTCAACAATTGGATATTGTTCCAATAGGACTGATCAATGACGAGTAATTTGTTGAAAGTGTGACCAAATCAACTTCAAGGTGACTAAATATTTTAGATAATTGTCTCCTAAGAATCTAAGATTTAATTCAAACTTACATCCATGTCAAAGGTTCAATCTAATACCTCTAAAATTTAATTTGGGTCCTCCCTCTACAAACCCTATCTAGGTTAGAATTCTAACTTAATATAAAACATCTCAGTTATCCATGATCTCTATAAATGAAAGTTTGTAATCCTTTCTAAGATTTTTTCCTTTTAATTCTATACAAAGATCTATATTTTATGCCTTTATTACTACAACCCTATATCATCCATTTTAATTAATAAAGTTATATTTTCGCATCTTCTTACCCCTATCATACTTCATATACTTCTTTTTTTGTGGTTTGATGAATGTATCATGATGTTTATATGCCCATATACTGTATAAAACCTATTTACAAGAACTGCTTTTGGTTTTATTTTTCCCTCTTAGTTCTTATTTATCTCCTAGCTTCCATACACATTCAAATTGTGAGATAGTGATTTGTGTCAATTCTTTTGGTAGCCTTATTTGTTTCCTCAATTATCGTGGGTGGGAAGAAAACAATTCTTATATTTGTGAAACACCCGCTTTTTTTATTTTGCTACATTTCTTCTCACATGTTTCCTTTCAGAAGCTAGTAAGATAGGTGTATGCTAGGGACTTAAGTCTTGACTTTGTTCAAGACTACACACCTAAATAAGTAACGAAGTTGGAATTCTCTTGAGATTCAACCTTAATTACAATAGTCACACACCTTGAGGTTTTTCCTATTTTATTATTGGATTGATGGATCCTATAAATCAGGATGTAATTTTATGCTACAATGATTTTTGACATGCCCATTGGACTACATCATCTAAAAAAATTTATCATGCCCATTGACTAGATGGTACTAGCTAAACAATTTTAAATTTTCATACAATGAAATTGGTGTTGCACTTAGTGCCTCAGTTTAAAAGACGTTTTCACTCAAGCAATTAGAAACTTTTCTCACAAGTGTACTCTCATTTTCAAGAATTGGTGTTTATTCCATGTTGAGGATTCCAACAAGAACATCTTCTAAAGTTATTTTCCAATATTCATAATTTCCATATTTTCATTATAGAAAAATAAGTAGGCCTTATTTATCACTAGTTATGAGAGTTGGCATAACTATTCTATCTCCTAGATATTATTCTACTTCTTAATCCACAAGGTGATCACAATCTAGGACTCCCACTAACTAGTTAAATACACCATTATTCCACATAGTGGCCACAAGAAATCTTTTTTTGTAACCTTCAACAGAGGTAGTACCCTAATTTTAGGACAAAGGAATGATATGCATATGGTTGCATTAAACATTAGTCAATATTTTATAGATCACTACTCCTGTATATCATCTTAAACATAGTACAAATACCTTCTCTATCTATAATATCACAGAGGGTGATGTTTTTGTTAGAATCTTAGCGAAATCATTGAATGCAAAGGCCTTGTAGTGACATAGGGTGTTGTAACCTGATTTAAATCACAATTAGGATTAGTTAGTGGAGGAGGTATGTGAGAAATGTGATAATAAAAGGTGATCATGTATTAGTTTTTGAACAAATAACTAAAATTAAGAGGGCACCACATGAATTTTTTGGGAGATTTTTACTTCATATTGCAAAAAAAATGTGATAGTATTCATACCCTAGTGAAACAATCTCTTAATAGCGCCCTCTTGTAATGTCTAAGAGCATGCAACAATATTTTAGTTGGTAAGATACAATTGATGGGTGGATTTACTATAGTAAATGCATATAAAATAGCCATTAGGTAATTATATTACTTGATACAAGCTGGAAAATAGCCCCAATACTGTTAATATCTCTATTCTTAGAACCCTAAAATGATAGTTAAATTAGATAGATCGATGTTGGTGTCGACTATCATATGTGATTATATGATGTTATTGCAATGATGGAAAAAGAATATAGGAATATTTAGATTTAGTGCTTAAAATGAACCTAGAAATAAAGTGAATGATGTTTATGATTTTTTTATTGTATTTCATTAATGTTTCTTGTTGGTTAGAAATGTTGTATATTTTTTTCCCAAGTATCAATGTTAGGGAGCCCATGAAGGACGCAGGATGAAGTTATAGATTATCCTCTTCTCATGTTTAATGACTAATCATTTTATTTATTATTGCATCTTTTATTCTGCAATCTCATAAATTAAATTGATCATAATATTTAGATGAAGACATAGTAGTAAATTTAGAAAAAATACTAAACTATTATTTTGTTACTTTAGTTTTTGTCCTCTCGATTTCCTTAGTGGAGCGTTATACTACCAAAACCAAAATGTTTAAAAACTCTAGCGAAGAATTGATAATTAACCTATTCATAAGCCTCTAGAAGATATAATTTTGATATAAAGAAAGATTTATTATTGAGTGATGGAGAACGAATATTCTCATGCACCATAACAATAGTGAAGCATTTGTCTCCCAAGACCAAAGGAATTTTGTATCAATGATATGATTCTAAGAAGAATAGCTTGCACTTTGGAAGCTAAATTTTTTGAGAAAATCATGTAAATTGAATTTCAAAGATAGGCTAGATGAAAATCACCAAAAGAATTTGCCCTTGCCTTCTTAATAAAAATAACAACGAGGGTAGTATGAAGCTCTTGAAGCAAGTGTATGCTTCCAAGACATATTTTGTAGCATCAAACACTTTTATCACACTAGAACTAGAATAAGTTAGAAACATTTTTGTATCTTAAATTTTAATAGTTTAATGCTACATTTCTAAAACAAGGAAAATTATGAATCTCTTTAAATGAAATATAAAAGTTTGAATATTAGTGCTACAATGTATGAATTAATAGTATACATGAACGATCAATTATTTGTGAACATTCTAATACTCAACCGTTTTGATGTGGACTAAATTTTTTTTGGAGCAAACATATTGTTTAATTTGGTGTTCTATATTTTGACATGGGTTTATAAATTTTTAACTACAAGCACTTTTCAAACAAGACATATGATATTGCAAACCCAATGATTTTTAAATTTTTAATGACATTTTTATTCTATTAGAGTCTCTTGAATGGGATAACAAAACTTTTCACATATTGAGTTTATTCAAAGCATATTTTGAATCAATTGGTGCATATAAAATATTAGCGGTGTTACAAACTTCCAAGTAGTATCCAGAACAATTGCTTCCATATCTTGCAATATAAAAAAATGCATGAATTGAAATAGACCTAGAAAGATGCATAAAGTAGAATCTTAATAGAGGATAATCACAAACAAAAGCGTTGTTACAATCATATTTAGACTACTTCAACATTTTAAAATCTACAAATAAAAAACAAAAAAAGAGAGATAAAAGTAAGTAAAACAAAGTATAACAATTAAAAAAAAAGAGAAACAAAAAGAAAATAATTCACAAAATGAAGTTTCTCTTAAGATAAAAGTCTGCCTTTAGCATTATAAAATAATTATACAAATATGCATAAAAAATTATAAATGACTACTCTCTTTCATTATCAAAATTAATAAACCATATCTTAAATACCCACACACATTAAAAAATTAAACAACACCACATCAATAAAAAAATTAAATTATTTTTTGCTTAATCATTAAATAAATCTATACAACTAGTGTACACTTTATCTTTAATTCAACTCATTATAAATAAAATTAAATAATCTATTACTTAAGTAGTAATTACAATCATACTAATAAAAGCAGAGGCATCTCTTTACCCACCTAAAGCACAATTGCTTTGTGATAAAATATTTGACTGATTATTTCCTTCTATCTTTTCATTCCTCCCAAATCAAGGAATAATGTACAACATCAATTCTCCACACGCAACAATCATAGTTCTCACATACATTTCACTTCATACATATTTTCTCAAATTCTTGCATACTTCTTTAGGTCATGCAGTTTTCTTGCAAATTTTATATGTTTAGATTTGTTTCATATTTTTGACTAATTCATTGCATAATATTGATGGAAAATGAATGATAAATGAAACACAAACTAAAATTCATTCTTATGAAGGAAATGAAATATAAATCTAAAAATAGAATTAAAAAATAGTCCAAATCTAGCCCTACGTACTTAGGAATTTCTCATCCAGCTCTTCAAAACACTCAGAAAATCCTTAATATGCTACACTTTTGACCGCTCCAAAGATTCTGAGAGCTAGCACATAAGATCACAAAAAAAAAACTCATAAATTTATTTTTCAGACTTCAATAATTATGCCCATAATTTTATGCTATGAAATACTCTGAAAAAGACAAAAATCTTATCCCATTAAGTCATTCCTATTTTGCAATTTCCAGATATGAATGTTAATATGTTGGACTTGGCACTCCCTTTAGGGTTTTTTAGTGCATAGTTTTATTTATTATTTGTATATAGACCACTTCTAGTTCTTTTCTTTGTAGGTGAGGACACCAAACAAATCCCTCATTTCACTTATCATAAAATGAATAAATAAATATAAATAAAAAACATGATTTTTGGAAATAGGTCAAGAAGCCTGAATAAAATGTGTTTAAAAGAATGTATTAGAACAAAAAAACCCCTATCACTACCTAGAAACTACATATTCAACAATATAATTATGAATCTACATCAAATAGACTATATAAGAAGGTTGATCAAGCCATATTTTTCCTAGCATATACCTGTTCATGTCAAAATTAATCAAAAGGCATTGTGATTATGTAAATAATAAAGAGTAAATAAAATATAGTGTTTAAGCGAATGTCTTGGAATAGTTTGTAATGATAGCTGAGAAATTCATTAACCATGTAGCATTATACTCATGTTTCAAACAAGAACATACAAAACATTATTTCTGTGTCAGTTGTATGATGAATGTAAAGTGGGTTAAATTGTTTTTAACTTTTTAAGGCTTGTGACTATGTTAGTAAGAATGCAATAGTCCTTATGACTCATGCATTATAACATGAAATCAATCACTATAAAACCCTACACAAACCCATCACTAAGAACTAGAGAAACAAACACTTTTTCTAAAAGATAAATTCAAATAATGCAATTTCATGCATTAGAATGGCAACTTGAATTAAAGATTGAATTTGGCATTTTATCCAAGTGAAAACTAAGAATAAAACATGTCAATTTGCATGGAAGGTCCTATATTAAAGACTTGAGTGGTTGACAAGAAAAATCTCCAAAAAATGTATTACTAATTTACATCAAATAGTTATTCCCAAAGGTTTTGAATAAAATTAAAATACGGAATCCCCAAAACCATGATCAAATTACCCAAAACTAAAAATTATTTTCAGATGGCTTGAACATAATTCACCTTGCAGAAGTCACAATGCATATATAACCACTCAAATCGTGCAAACTCTAAAAAATGGTAAACAAAAACACCAAAATTATATTTTGGTTGGTTTTAATAGGAATTTAACTTGAAAAATAGCAATGAATGTGCACATAAATCATGCTATGAGAAAAGCAATTTTTTTATTAAATGAGCACTTACCCAAATTCTTAAGACGCTTTTTCTTAATTGAGATTTTGTTTTGATTGATTATTGTTCTTTCTTTTTTTTGAATTTTTTTTTTTATCTGACAGGTATTATTATGATTAGTTGTTTAGGCAGTCCATATTCAGGATTTGCAAAACTTTTTAGTTGAGAATGTCTAGATTTTTTTTACATTGATGTATTGGATCTTATTCCGTGATTCATCTGTTAGAATAGTCCCAAAGGATAACTAAGAGCAGGGGGGTGAATCAGTTATCAGTAACTTCAATTCTTTTTACATCTTTAACTTTAGAATGCAACAAAGTAAATGCATAATCAGATAACACAGTACTCAAAACACAATTTGATTACGGGGAAACCAAATGGTAAAAACCTCGGTGGGAATTAGCACCCACAATAAACTATACTTGTTTGTAGTAATCCCTGTTAGAAGATATTTCAACCCTGTTAGGAGTTGTAGAATACAATGCAATAAGTATAGTGACCTGATTAAGGGTCAGACCCTATTAGGAGTCTTTTACAAGTAACCCTGTTAGGGGTGGTGGACTCACTGTCCAAAAGCTCAGTGCTTGATGGTGAAGGCTACAACCTTCTATATAATAGATATGCACTATATCTGATGATGAACTGTAGAGTAGACCTGTTGTCTTGATCAGTTCCAGTGTATTGCAATCTTTCACTTCTTCTTCACATAGAGTCTTGATGAATGAACCAACTCTGATAATTTGCTCTGTACATCATTCTTCTCTTTTCGTATCATTCACACTTAGCATGTCACCTTTGACTTTTTATAAGTATCTTCCTCATAGTATGAGATCATGGGACCTATAAGACAACTCTTCATAACATTCTTGTCGGCTCTACTAAGCACGCAAGCATTATTACAACCGCGCAAGTATCAACCAAATTGACACGACACTTCACTAAGTTGGCCTCACCAATTTAAATCTAACTTTGCAATCTTCTTGAAACACGTTTGGCACCTTTGGATTAATATTATCAACTCATAACTAAACATGAATATACACACACATATACAGAAGATAGGCGCAACTCAAGAAACATGTGATATACATTGGCCCTAAATTGTTACACTTCCAGAACTGTAACTGCCAATAACAAAATTACATAACTTTACTGAAACATCATATCTGGGTCTGCGTGTATGAACATAACATAATAAACATGTCAACAACTTGTATCTATCCACGCAAGTCTTCATATCATCATTAGGATAAGTACATAAAGAATTACTGCTGTCTATTATATGTTGTCATCAATGACAAACATACAATCAATCAACTGCTCAGAATCAAATCTCCAACAATCTCCCCCTTTGACATTGATGGAAACATATGATACCAAAAACATCCTCTGTTCATGGTGTCCTATTTCTTTTACAATCTTCTCAATATCCTCATCAAAGATTTCTCTAAACTGCTGAAGTTCCTCTGTTTGTGTTTTTGTTCCATGTATATACTCCCCCAGAGCATATGCTCCCCCTTAGTACATACTCCTCCTTACTATATACTCCCCCTTTGAAATCAATGGCAAAGGGTGCCATAGTCTTTTTAGGTACAGGCACTACTCTAGAAGTAGAGTAGTCAACCATTCATCAGTCACTTAATGAATGATGTCTTTGCTGCTTCTTCTAAATAGACTTAGGAGAGGGAATTACTCCCAACTTCTCCCTGAGATACTCAAAAGTAT
>MU225179.1:164721-207984 GCA_018584345.1 Thuja plicata | reverse complement strand
AGATCCTGTGACCCCTTAAGATCCATTAAGATACATAATAGGGTTTCTATTATGTGTTAAAAATTTAAGGTTACAATTACAAGTTATGTGTTTCAGGTATGTGGTGTGGGTTTCTCATTTGTTTTAGCTTTCTATTGTACATGTGTGGTTTATACATTTTCAGAAAACAATACAAACAAATTTACATCTATATGTATACTAAATACAAGAACAAATTAAATACATTTATTAAACTAATTTTAACATCTAAGAAACATCACACATGCATCCATCTAAATCATGTGTATCCAGTACATTTGCATAGCCATCTACATTATGTATATCTAAACAATGAATCCATCTAAAGGGTACGTAATAGGTCTTAAGAGCTTTTAATGTGTCTAAAGGGGTCTTAAGGGGTGGGAGGACCCATTTATAGGTACTAGGGTTTCTATTATGTGTTAAAAATTGAAGGTTACAAAATTACAAGTTATGTGTTCCAGGTACATGTGGTGTGGGTTTCTCATTTATTTTAATTTTCTATTGTACATTTTACGATATATATACTAAATACAAGAAAAAATTAAATAGATTTACTAAACTAATTTTAACATTTACGTACAATAATTGATTAAATAAATTTGACATACATTGCACTTTTCATAATAAAAATAACAATAAATACTATTAAAAAAATAATAAAAACAATAATTAAACTTAATATATTAAAAAAAAGACCTACGTGCAAGTGGTGTAGATGACAAGCGAAGACGTAGAGGTGGTGTAGACGGCAACTAAAGAGCTGCAACTCTAAAGGGAAAAACAACAACTAATATGATTAGAAAAATAGTTAAAACTACTAAAAAAATTTTAAAAATGACAATAAAACTAAAATAAAGTTGAAAACATAATCACCTGAAGGAATTTGGTCTCTAACAAAATGGGGTAAAGCTCTGGAGCAGGATCGCGCTAGCTGAAAATGACAATAAAAGTGTCAAAAAAAATTTATATAGTTTTTGAAACGGGGTCACGTATGAAACGTCACCCCGTTCTGGGACGGGGTAGCGTTTCAAACGTCACCCCGTTTCGAGTGTGACCCCATTTAGCCTTGGGACCCCATCCCTTACGGGGTGATGATTTGAATTAAGGCTCGGGGTCCCGGAGCTAAACGTCACCCCACTTTTTATAAATGTCACCCCGTGTCTTGAAGTACAATTTCGGGAAAATGACTAAGTTAAAAAGTTCTGCCTCAATTGGACTCATCTTCTTGTACACACCCCAATGGAAAATCAAAGGTAACATGTAGGTGCCAGTTATCCTTGTTGGATGCAAGGGAGCAACAATACAAAACATAGCAGTAAAAATAAGAATAAGCAAACACATATAAAAGAACTCAGGAGGAACCAACAAACAAATTTTATATTAAAGTCTTTTTCTATACAGAGCTGCCAATACAAAAAAATTTATGGCTCAAAATCATTCTACTTAAAATAGAGCTTCCATTCTTTTAGAATAGTAAAAAAACATTTTGGATTGAGAAGAACTTTCCAAAATACCCTAGAGAAAGTCACGAAAATATCATAGAAGAAAGATAGTTAATACGGTGGTTGAAGTAGGCAGAGTGGGTGAGGAAGAGGCAGGGAAGATTAAATATGTACAGTTGGAAGCCACGCACGCCAACACTCCCCCTTAATATTCAATGCCACACATGTCTACTATTCCAATTCCTCCACGAATATGTTCAAAGACATTCTTTGCAAATGGTTTTGTGAATATATTTTCCAGTTGTTCTTTGGACCTGCAAAACTCAAGATGAATGTCACCATTGTTCACCAATTCTTGAATATAATGATATCTTATATCAATATGTTTGCTACATTTATGAAAGACATGATTTTTAGATAAAGTAATTGCAAAATTATTATCACAATATATTTTTGTAGGTACTTCTTGTGGGTGTTGCAACTCTGAAAGTACTCTTCTCATCCACATTGCTTGGCAAGCTGTTGATGTAGCTGCAACATATTTTGCTTCAGCTAATGAGAGTGTCACAATTGGTTGTTTCTTTGATGCCTAAGAGATAGCACCTGATCCTAGGTGAAAAATAGAGCCTAAAGTGCTTCTTTTATCATCCAAGCTACCTCCTCAGTCACTATCTGTCTATCCAATCAGCTTGTAATCATCTGAAGGTGCATACAAAATTCCAAAGCTCTTTTTTCCAGCTATATACCACAAAATTCTTTTTCCAGCCTACCAATGAGATTCCTTTGGTTTGTCCATGAATCTAGAGATGAGAATAACTCCATGCATTAGATATGGTCTTGTGGCGGTCAAATATAGAAGGTTGTCAACCAATATTTTGAATAAAGTTGCGTCTACATTAGGGCTCTCATCATTCTTGCTAAGTTTTAAACCCAATGCAACTAGTGTAGGGGTTGGATTCACATTTGTCATCCTAAATCTCTTCAACAAATTAGTAGCATACTTACTTTGACATATAAAGATGTCGTGATCATTTTGAATTACTTCTATTCCAAGGAAATATCTCATGAGCCCCAAATCAGTTATATCAAATTCTCCTTTCATGGCTTCCTTGAATGTGTTAATTGACATGTTACCTGTGAATATCAAATCATCTACATATAGACAAACTATCAAGATTTCTTGGTGCAGTGTTACCTCGACCCTTAAGCATTAATACAAGTTTCATAATATTGAAATGTTTGAGTCATTTAGAATTTTGTGGGACCATGTCAAGAAATGGTTAATTTTCTTAAAATTGCATTGATGTATTTAAAAATGGCATTATGTAATCTTGGGTGGTGGACAGTTTTACAACTACCCTAGAATCTCTATTAAGAGACAACATTGTAACCGAATAGACACACGAAGGGAATGGAAAGTGGACGGTTGTAACTATCCAAGATGTCCTTTAATAGAAATCTTTATGTAATTAAGATATAGAGGGGATAGAGGTTACAGGTGGATAGAGGATAGGAAAAGAAAGAGAGTCCAAATAGCTCTCTGGCGGCAGTCAGAGAGCCAAGCAAATTGTAATTGCAGTATTAATGTAATGAAGTTTATTTGTAAGAGTTTTGGTTTTTCTATCTTGCCATGTTAATGATTTTGTAGTTGGGTTTCCTATTTTCATTTTTTGGGGAAGGATTGAACCTTGAATTGTATCAAGTTCAAAGTTTTGACAATCTCTATTAAAGAAATCCATGTTGTTTATGTATCGGGTCTTTGAGGGCTGTTAGTAAGTGTCATTAAAGAGTATAGTTCTGTTTATGTGTTAGTTCTTATTAACAGTCCCACTTTGGCATGCTAGTAGCCACTTATTTGGTAAAGAATGGATTCTCAAACTATTTGTTAAACGCTCAAATGCAATGAAGTCTGCAACGACTTCAAACCAGTTGTAGAAAAACCGTTATCGAAGGGTGGTGGGATTTGTTAATACCTGTGTGACCAGCAAATACCTGCATGGTTTGAAAATGGCTTTTTGAGAATCAAAGGTGACAAAATTATTGTATGCATGTTTGCGCCAAGACCGACATGCATGGTGCTGAAGTTAAAATCTCAACCCGTAATTGTAGAGGATACTCAATGGGATAGTTAATGTAAGTGGTTACACCACAAGGAAACCGAAAGACTAAGTTTTGATAGTCTCTTTGAAGTTGACAGTGGAGATCACTAGATTCGGTGCTCGATCTTTGGAAAGGTGGCAAACTATTTTAGTTATATGTGCGTCTGGTGATAGATCACATGATGGAGAATTCATCTCAGCGGACCCGTGCTTCAATAGACCCACAAGTTATGAAGAGCGAGTGCATATGAATAGGCTATGGGTGAGTTGGCTCAACGATTGGTCGTGGAGTGTTTATTTAAGTCGATGTTTATGGAATACACCATTAAGTTGACTGTTGTCGTTAATTAGCATGGTAAAAAGATTACTTGGTCATGTAGAAATCGTAGGCATACAAGACTCATCGAATCTTGGTGAGTTGGTACACAACAATGCTGGTGGAGTAAAATATGTAGTCAATGCTATTATTATTGGCATATTGATGGATTTTGAGCCTCTAATCGGTGTGTCGATGAAGAAAGATAGTATAATATGCAGATGTAAGAAAGATTTTGAAGAATTTACAAAATGGAGGAATGGGTCAATTTTAAATTACATCAGAATGGTATCAGAGCTCAGAATATTCTGAGCATGTAGAAGACAATCTACACCAGGCATTAGTGTGGGTTCTTTTTTATGGTTGCATGTTGATCCATCAAAACTGCAGTCGTGATGCAGTCGTGATTGCATGTGTGAAGATCTCAGCAGGGGTCTTGGTATTGTCTCCATCGAGATGAAGCTGGGTAGAAGTTGCAAAGAGAGAAACCACTAAGAGAAGGGTGGGAAGCATCTTCCAGAATTGTTTTCAGAATTCTCTCCACAGCATTTCCATGGGACATGGAAATCTCTTAAGCCTGGGAGTATGGTGCAGTGGTACCTCGACCCTTAAGCATTATGACAAGTTTCATAATATTGAAATGTTTGAGTCATTTAGAATTTCATGGGACCATGTCAAGAAATGGTTAATTTGCTTAAAATTGCATTGATGTATTTAAAAATGGTGTTATGTAATCTTGGGTGGTGGACGGTTTTACAACTACCCTAGAATCTCTATTAAGAGACAACATTGTAACCAAATAGACACACGAAGGGTATGGAAAGTAGATAGTTGTAACTGTCCAAGATGGTCTTTAATAGACATCTTTATGTAATTAAGATATAGAGGAGATAGAGGTTACAGGTGGATAGAGGATAGGAAAAGAGAGAGAATCCAAACGGCTCTCTGGCTTCCGCCAGAAAGCCAAGCAAATTTTAATTGCAGTCTTAATGTAATGAAGTTTATTTGTAAGAGTTTTGGTTTTTCTATCTTGCCATGTTAATGCTTTTGTAGTTCGGTTTCCTATTTTCATTTTTTTGGGAAGGATTCAACTTTGAATTGTATCGAGTTCAAAGTTTTGAATGTCTCTATTAAAGAAATCCATGTTGTTTATGTATCGGGTCTTTGAGGGTTGTTAGTAAGCACCATTAAAGAGTCTGGTTCTATTTATGTGTTAGTTCTTATTAGCAGTCCTTCTTTGGCATGTTGGTAGCCACTTATTTGGTAAAGATTGCATTGTCAAACCATTTTTTAAATGTTGGAATGCAATGAAGTCTGCAACGGCTTCAAACTGGTTGTGGAAAAACCACTATCGAAGGGTGGTGGGATTTCTTAATACCCTCCCAACCAGAAAATACCTTCATGGTTTGAATGTGGCTTTTTGAGAATCAAAGGTGGTGAACTTATTATATGCATGTTTGCGCCAAGACCGACATGTATGGTGCTGAAGTTAAAATATCAACCTGTAATTGTAGAGGATACTCAACGAGATAGTTAATGTAAGTGGTTACGCCATAAGGAAACCAGAAGACTAAGTTTTGATAGTCGCTTTGAAGTTGATAGTGGAGATCACTAGATTCGTTGCTCGATCTTTGGAAAGGTGGTGAACTATTTTAGTTATATGTTAGTCTGGTGATAGATCGCATGATGGAGAATTCATCTCAGCGGACCCGTGCTTCAATAGACCCACAAGGTATGAAGAACCAGTGCATATGAATCAACTATGGGTGAGTTGGATCAGCGATTGATCATGGCATGTTTATTTAAGCAGATGTTTATGGAATACACCATTAGGTTGACTGTTGTTGTTAATTAGCATGGTAAAAAGATTACTTGGTCATGTAGAAACTGTAGGCATACAAGACTCATCAAATCTTGGTGATTTGGTACACAGCAATGCTGGTGGAGTAAAATATGTAGTCGATGCTATTATTATTGGAATATTGATGGATTTTGAGCCTCTAATCGGTGTGTCGATGAAGAAAGATAGTATAATATGCAGATGTAACAAATATTTTGAAGAATTTGCAGAATGGAGGAATGGGTCAATTTTAAATTACATCATTTCCCCTTCATCATTCACTTTGACGTACAAGGTTGGCTCATTGCCACACTTTTTAAAGCCATTGTTCACAAAATAAGAATCTATTCTCTTGTACCAAGCTCTAGGAGCTTGCTTCAAGCCATATAATGCCTTTTTCAGCTTGTATAACTTATGCTCTTCTCCTAAAAATTCATATCTTGGTGGCTATTTTATATACACTTCTTCCACTAAAATATCATTCAAAAATGCTGATTTAATGTCCATTTGATAAACCTTCCAATTATTTTGAGCTGCAATAGATAAAACCATTCTAATGGTGTCTAATCTCACCATAGGTGCAAATGTTTCATTGTAGTCTATGCCAGGTTTTTGTGTGAAGCCTTTAGCTACTAGTCTTTCCTTGTGCTTTTCTACTTTTCCATCAGCATCATACTTTGTCTTGTAAACCCATTTGAATCCAATCACATCCTTTCCTTTAGGAAGATCTACTAGATCCCAAGTTTCATTCCTTTCAATTGACTGAATTTCTTCATTCATGGCTGCAATCCATTTGTCATCTTTAACAGTGTCTTCAAAATAGATTGGATTAGCTTGTGATAAGAATGCAAAACTAGTGCATAAGTCATCATTTTCAGCCTCTTGTAATTCATCATATATCTCCCTTAGACTTCTTATCTTCTTTGAAGTATTTATGGACCTTGATCTTAGTGATGCAAGTGTTGGATTAGAAAACTCACTATTGTTATTACTTGCTAGAGTAGTTGTATTTTGAGTGGTAGGTGCTCTAGTAGGTGTTTTAGGAACATTTTCTTGTATTGTAGGATGCACATCTTGAGTTTCATTGTCTTCATTCTCTTGTGGAACACTATCTCAAATAGTGGTTGTTTTATCTATGCTTCCATCCCATGCTTCTTCTTCAACAAAATCAACATAATGGCTTATTATCAGCTTCTTTGTGATAGGATTGTATAGCCTATATGCCTTGGATTGTTCACTATATCACACAAATATGCACTTCTCTCCTCTATCATCTAGTTTCTTTGTCAACTCTTTAGGTTTCAATGAGTATGCCACACATCCAAAAACTCTCAAATGTGTTACATTATGCTTCTTTTTACTCCAAGCTTCTTCTGGTGTTTTATTAATCACAACTTTTGTTGGACATCTATTTAGTATGTATGCTGAACATGCAACTGCTTCAGCCCAATACTCATTTGGTAAGTATTTTCTTTTATCATACTTCGTGCAATTTCCATAATTGTTCTATTATTTCTTTCTACTACTCTATTTTGTTGAGGAGTGTACCTTGTTGTAAATTGTTTCTTTATGCCATTTTCTTTGCAAAAATTATGAAAATCATTTGATATGTATTCACCACCTTGATTGGCTCTCAATGTCTTGAAATAATATCCACTTTCTTTCTCAAAAATTGTCTTAAATTCTTTAAAAACAACAAATACCTCTGATTTATATTTTAAAAAATAAACCCATACTTTTCTGCTGTACTCATCAATAAATGTCAAGCAATAAAGCTTTCCACTTATGGATGGCATTTGCATTGGTCCACAAAGATCTAAATGCACTATCTCAAGTGGATGTTTTTCTCCATAGGACTCCCCAACTGGAAAAAAATTTCTATGTTGTTTTGCTAATATGCAGCTCTCACAAGTTGTCTTAAGTGAGTCTATTGGTGGCAATCCATGTACCATTCTTTTCTTATATAAGAGTTGTAATCCTTTGAAATTTAAATACCCAAATCTCAAATGCCATATCCAAGATTCATTTTTGTATGAAACTTTGAAAGCTAATTCAACAAATTTTTGCAATCCTTGTGGCTCAAAGAACAGTTCACTTTGAATCCTGAGTCAAAAAATCCTATTTTGGGTCATTTCAACTTTCGCAATCAGTCTATTGCTTGGTTTCTTGTTTGAAATCACACATTCACCATTTTAAAAATATATCCTATATCCTTTTTGTACTAGCTGCCCAATGCTAATGAGATTGTGTTGCAATCCAGGAACATAATATACATCAAAAATATTCTTTTCTTCACCTTGCTTAGTTCTTATACTAATTGACCCTTTTCCCATGACTGATATTTGGTGATCATTCCTCAATCTAACTTCTAATTTTACCAAATCATCCATTGTTGAAAACATCTCCTTACTCCCATTCATATGATTGCTACGACCGCTATCTAGAAACCATACTTCTTTGGAGCTCTCTTGTGCCACATTTCATGTTATCAATATAATATTTTTCTCATTAGTGTTGTGTTGGTTTTCATTTATAAAATGTACTTTTTGCTTATTTATATCATATTGCCTTTTTCTACATTCAGATGCAAAATGCCCAAATTTATTACAATAATGACATTGGATGTTTGAATTATCATACCTTTCTCCTTAATTATGGATATGAGATTGGCTTCTCCCCCTTCCTCTTGTTGATGTGGAATGAGTTTGTGAGCTTGATGTTGATCTTCTACTCTCAAATTGTGTATTTCCTCTTCCTCCTCTTGGTGCAAAACGTCCTCTACCTCTGTTGTAATTTGATCTTCCTCTTGATCTGCCAAATGAAAGTTGATTCTTCAATGCATTCTCCAATGATGATGTCCCAGAATGATTCAGCCTTTGTTCATGTGATAAGAGTGATCCCATTAACTCATCTACTAATAGCTGAGAGAGATCTTTGGATTCCTCAATGGCTGGTACAATTGAGTCATACTTTGTGGGTAAACTTCTAAGTATTTTCTCTACAACTTGTTAATCCCCAAGGGTTTCTCCATAAGATCTAATATTATTTACTATTCCCATTGAATGAGTGAAGAATGAATCTTTTGAATCTGAGTCTTTCATTTGTAAATTTTCAACTTGTCTCTTCTAAGATTTTGTAGTTTTGTTGTTTTTACCTTGCTTGTGCCTTGGTATGTTATTTGTGAATTCTCCAATGCCTGCTTTGATCTCGTGGCAACTGCAACCTTTGGAAATATTGAGTCCTCCATTGCTTGTTGAATGAAAAATAGTGCTTTAGCATCTTTCTTCTTATTTTCTTTCAACAATTCTTTTTCAACTTGTGGAGGAGCCTGATATGCTTGCTGGTCTATTGGTTTAGGGAACCCATTCTCCACCAAATCCTAAATATCCTAGGAATGAAAGAGGGTTTTCATTTTAATGCTCCAAAAGTCATAATTTTTTCCATTAAAAGTTGGAATCTGTAGTTGAGAAATACTTCCACTAGTTCCTGCCATGTTTTTGAAATAAAACTTTGCCTTCGTCCACTATATATCCAAGTCTTTTCTAATCAGCTATCTCTCTCTAATTAACAAATATTTTGCTCCCACTTTCTCTACCAATGGCTTCACAGCTTCAACATGCTTCTATTCTCCCAAGTTAGTACTCATAAAATGCAAGGATTTTCAGCAAACACGATTCACATAGGTACAATAAACCCTAGCTTCTTTTCTCATGATGACAATTCTTCAAATCAACAAGTTCAACATGCTAAATCTTTTAGCAGTAGCTTTCATTTGTCTGCTACCAAGGTCTACAACCCCTTTCACACGGTGATCTTGCCTGATGTTTGAATCTCCTTAAGCGAGCTATCGTACCGTCTAATTTTTCTAGCAACAATGACCTGCTCTGATACCAGTTTGTTGGGTGCAGGGGAGCAGCAATACAAAACAAAGAAGTAAAAATAAGAATAAGCAAACACAGATAAAAGAACATAGGAGGAACCAGGCAAAAAAATTTATATTAAGTATTTTTCTATACATAGGTGCCAATACAAAAACCGTTATGGCTCAAAATCATTCTACTTAAAATAGAGCTTCCATTCTTTTACAATACTTAAAAAACATTGTTGATTGTGAAGAACTTTCCAGAATACCCTAGAGAAAGTCACAAGAAGCGTCATAGAAGAAAGATAGTTAATACAGTGGTTGAAGTAGGCAGAGTAGGTGAGGAAGAGGCAGGGAAGATTAAATATGTACAGTTGGAAGCCACATATGCCAACAATCCTATATACTAATTATATATAAGCACTATTGAAAATTTGGAATAGTGGAACTTGGAACTAAAATAAGCAATCTATGTTCGATGTAATAAGGATTTGAAAGTCGTGAAAATTTACAATTCAAAGGTGAATAATTCCTTCTCAACTTGAATTTTATGTTCGCTTCTCTAAGTTACTTTTATAGATTGAATGGGTAAATCTATGTAGACACGTGCACTTGGTTCCTAGCCTATGCAGATATGGGTACGCTGGATGCAACATATGTGATGAAAATAGGTTTACTTTATGCTATCTAAAATACTTATTTTTCTGAAATTCATTTTTTTACATGATCTATCTCATTGATAGGTGCATATTCAATTTATTGAAGCTTGAACTTTTATTTCTCTGCTTCTAAACTTCTGTTTCATAAAGCAGTTGTTTCAAATTTTTGTAGAAAAATAATTTATTCTGATGTTGAAACTTTAATACTTTTTAAAAAGTTCTTAATTTTTTTTTAAAATTACATATTCTCAAATTGTTTTGAGTTCCTAAACAAAAACTTAGTAAACCTGCATTAAAACTTAAAAAGTCTAAAAATAGATACCTGTAGAGTGTGGCTCAAATAAACTAAACTCTGGCAAGCCTCCAAAAGCTAGCTGGGTGAAACCATAATAGGTTAACTTATTCATGGTCATAAGAGGGAGCTTCTAGTATGGCTTTTGATAGGCTATCCCCAAATTATAGCATAATTAAAATAATAATAAATTTGGAAAATGTATCTTAGGGACGAATATGAAAATAGATGCTATCAAACCCACAATCTATCCCTGTAAATATGTTGTGCCAGATTTAGTAACAGAAAAAATTAAAAAAAAAAGTTAAAAGAATATCAAAGGAAAATATCCTTAAGGAAGTGTCGGGGAATTAAAGGAGAAACTTAAACACAAGTGTTAAAATAAAAACAATCATGGATTCCTCTATAATTAAGCTATGTTTTTCTAAAAATTTATGAAGTGGGTCTGCTCTATTGATTCTATAAATTTATATATGTGGCTTAGTGTCATTGAAACTGTAACAGTTCTGACATAGAATATGTAACGACTCTTATTGTGCAGTCCAATCATTGCTGACTCTTCCTCTTCTCAGACTTTTCATCTTCCATTAAAAGACTGATATTGTATAAACAAAGCCATTGACACTGTTGTAAATTGTATTGTTGATTATCTGAATAAGAGATAATTCCCTACTTGAAGAGTGGATGTAATCCATATTAGCTGGATGAACAACTATAAAATATTGTGTTTTCTCTTGCATTTGTTGTCTGGTTTTTATTCTAGTTTTTATATTGTTTTCAACATTTTCATTAGCTCAACAATTGGTATCAGAGCTGGTTAAGCTCGTTTGATTTTCTAGAAATCGGTGAAGATTTGCGGACGCCGTGGAAGAGGCGGATAAATGTAAAATCAAAAAGATTTATGGGAAAAAATTCAGGCTATGGAAAGTGCAGATAGAGTCTTTGCTTATCAAGTAGGATTTGCATCCTGGATTACTTGGTAAAGAAAAAGGTCAAGGATCTCTAACGCCGGAAGAATGGGAGAAAATGGATTTGAAAGCAAGGGAAACAATATTTCTAGCTCTCTCAAGCAATGTGATGTTTAATGTTTCAGTGGAGAAGACAACAAGAGAGCTGGTTGAAAATTTATCTTCATTATATGAAATACCTTCAGCTTAGAACAAGGTTTTTCTAATGAAGAAGCTATATAATCTAAAAATGAAATAAGGAGTGATATTGAATCATCTCAATGATTTCAATACATTAGTTACTCTGTTGATTTCAGTTGGTATCCCATTTGATGATGAAATAAAGGAATTCTTATTGTTATACTCACTTCTGAATAGCTAGGAAGGTGTAGTAATGGCTATGAGCACCTCAGTAGCAGCCAAGAGCAAGCTGAAACTTGATGAAGTTGTAGCCACACTACTTAGTGAAGACATGCGAAGGAACCACCAAGAACCCTCTTCTGGTGATGCTCTCACAGTTGTGGGCACAAGCAATCGAGGTAGAAGTCGTGAGAGAGGAAGAAACAATAATAATAATAATAATAATAATAATGGAAGAGGTAGATTGAATAATCACTCAAAATCAAGAGGAAGAAATGGCACTTGTTGGTTTTGTGGAAAACTAGGGCACACAAAGAAGCAATGTTGGAATTACAAGAAAGCTCAAAATAACGTTATCAATGGCGGCGCTCATGTTACGACTGATGAAGCTTTGGTACTTGCACCTGCTGAAATAGATTCAAGCTTGTGGGTTCTCAATTTTGGTGCATCTTTTCATGCTACTCCATGCCGGAGTGCTTTCACAAATTACCATGAAGGTATGTTTGATAAAGTTTTTCTTGGGGATAACAAAGAGTGTGATATTGTCAGAAAAGGGGATATTTTATTATCACTGAGAAATGGAAATACATGGGTTCTAAAAGATGTTAGGCATGTTCCTACACTTAAGCGTAATCTGATTTTAGTCAGTTAGTTATATACACAAGGCTGTAATATCAATTTTGATCTCGCTTCTTGGAGAGTGTCCAAAGGTCAATTAATTTTAGCTAAAGGGTAGAAAACTAGAAGTTTATACACTTTAGAGTCTAATGGAGAAGTGGGAACTAGCCATGGTGGTTGTAGACAACAATACTGAACTTTGGCATGAGAGGCTCGGTCATATGAGCAAGAAGGGTCTTGAAGTTATGCTTCAACAAAATCAACTTCCGGGTCTTAAATATATTGATTTGCAGATATGTGAACATTGTCTTTATGGAAAACAAAATCAAACCATCTTTGTGCGGGTGGGTCATGAGAAGAAATTTTCTCCCTTAGAGATTATTCATTTCGATGTCTTCCATCCTACGGAGGTAAATTATATCAGTGGTGCAAATTATTATGTTTCTTTTCTTGATGATTGCACTCGAAAAGTTTGGGTTTACATGTTGAATAAGAAATCAGAAGTATTTTCAAAATTTAAAATTTTTAAGGCTATGGTGGAAAATCAGATTGGAAGGAAGATTAAATGATTACTAATGGACAATGGTGGTGAGTATTGCTCTTCAGATTTTGATAAATTTTATGTAGATCATGGTATTCAGATGATTAAAACAGTCCCTTATACACCTAAATAAAATGGTGCAGCTGAGAGGTTGAATCTGACTATTTTTGAAAGAGCTCAGCGTATGTTGTCTAATGCTGGTTTGGGGAAAGAATTTTGGGCAGAGGTGTGTAATACAATGGTTTATTTAATAAATCAAGCTCCTTCGTCACGTCTAGATTTTGATATTCCGGAAGAAAGGTGGACTGGTAAGGGAATTTCATTTTCTCATTTGCGAGGTTTTGGATGCGATGCATATGTCCACATTCTGAAAGAACAGAGAACAAAATTGGATTTCAAATCCAAAAGATGCATATTTTGGGGGTACGGTGAAGGTCAGTTTGGTTTTTGGTTGTGGGATCTGATTACTCATAAAGTTATTCACAGTCGAGATGTTGTTTTCAACGAGAAGTCATTCTCAGATTTGCAAAATCAGAACTTGAGTTCTGATGATTCTATTAAATTTGATTTATTTGATAATGGAAGTAATGCGTAGAGAGTTTCCTGGGTTACTTTCCATCCCTCTACTGTTGGTGTGCCACTAGGGATTGTTAATCCCTCCACAATTACTACTTCAATGCCATTTCCAATTAATACGCAGTCTGTCATTGTCCCAACACTGCCAGACTAGTCAATTTTCTCCCAGCCTCCACTTGTTCACATGTTGTCGGGCGAATCTTTGTTTGATAGTGGAGCTGCTGCAGAAAAGGATGCTTTGTACCCCACGCAGCTTCCACAAATGATGTCCATAGGGCCCGCAAATACACTGACTTCTGCTGCGTGGGATGTCATAATCCCCACGCAGTCTACCCACTCACCTTCAACGCATAAATAAATTGATATATGTGTAATAATTGATAATATATTGATATATGTGTAATACTTTAGAATAAATTGATGTGTAAAAATCAAATCACATTGGACATATGAGCTACTATATTCTTCAATTGCGGTGGTAAAATGTGGAAATAAGTCAAATAAATCTATCATTGTTTTATGTTTCCAAGTTTGCATGTAATTCTACAAGTTGCAAAGTTGGAAGAATCTCCAAAATCTATAAGTTGTATGATCGATTTTTTCACCTTAATTTGTATATATGTAAAATTGTGAGGTGATAAAAAAATTTAAAATTACAGTTTTGGAGTTCATTTATTGTTCATGAACAAAAAAACTCAAATTTTGAAGATCATTCACTATTTCAACTTAAAATCAAAGTTTTGAAAATTGAAATAAAAAATGAAGGTCCATTCATACTCTATTTCCTCAAAATTTAAATTTCCAGAGCAAGTTGCATTCCAAATTTAGAGGTCCATTCATAATCCAGCGCCTCAAAATGAATGTTTTAAAGTCAATTTGCATTCCAATAATTAAGATTTTGAAATATATATGATATATAAGAAACAATTTTTCACAATATAAAACAAATTTGCATATATACATCTCAAATTAAAATTACCTGTAATCTATCAATTATAAATGTATCAAAGAATCCAATTATAGATGGACATCAAAACCTTCATGTTGAGCATTCAAATCACTATCCCAAAATTGTAGTGCTCCAAAGTGAAAAAAAAATGTTCTCTCTCTAGGGTATTTATTCTAATTGTATAGATTAGTAAAATGATGGATATGACTGTTTTGGATTTAATGTGATTTAAATTTCTATATATTTTCACAAAGAATTAGGATTTGTTTAATCCAATATTAGATGAAATTTGATGTTTTTTTAATTTTCAGGATCTTAGTATGAATGTTGAATGATGAATACAATTTTTAGATAGACCTTGGATAATATGAATTTTCTAATCAAATTTAACCTTTATAGCAAGGGATAATCTCAATTCAATAGTATTATAATAATAAAAATTCAAAAGTTAATTCATGAAACTCTTTTTCGTTTCTTAGTATATTTGTGATGTATTACTATGGAAACTATTCTTAATCTCTAGTACTAATGAAATCTATATAATATGTAGAATTATCACATTTGAAATGAATGGGAAGCATTGAGAAACTTTATTGTGACTAAATATAGTTTAATTTCTTTGTTCTCTTGTTCCCATATTTTTAATCATGAAATTATAGCATTTATTTTTCCTATTAAACTCTTGATTATCTAATTATTTAAAATTTTAGTTCATATGAAAATGAGTTTAGTGGTAGCAAATTCTATTACATAGACAATTTGAACACTTTCATATGTCTAATAAATGAGACACTCCTTACAAAATGAATGTTTGATTTATGTTCTTCATTTGCACTTGCAATACATTAGTCCGTAATTGTGTGTTTTAATAGTTCTCTTTCCTTACACAATTTTAATTTGTTTATACGAGTTATAATTCATCAAGTCAAGAAAAAAATTATAATTGAACAAAATTTATATATTTTGGAAATTCTAATATGTATATATTTTAAATAGAAAGAACATTAGAAAGATAGACAAAAGAGGAATCTTAATAGAAGATAGTCACAAGTTCATAAAGTGAAAAAAACTAAGGAAATTAAAAACTACAACGAAATAAAATGAAGGAGAATAAACTAGAAAATAGTTCACAAAATGAAGACTATCACGAAATGGAATTCACCTAAGAGTATTCTATGATAATTTCATAAATTTACTCAAACTATTATAATTAGTTACTTTCTTTCAATTGTTGAAGTCATCAAACTGTATTGAAATACACATCAACATCAATATTAAAGATTTGAACTACACAATATCATATTATATAAATAAATATTAAAAAATATGTATAATTAACGTACAATCTTAAAAAATACACATTCTATCTCAAATTCAACTTGGTCAAAGTTAAAAACAATCTGTAATAACCATTTAAACAAAACTATATACACTAATATTCATCACAACCCTGCTAACAAAAGTACTAGAAGAATTTCTTTCCTCTCCCGAATAATTACTTGTGTGATAAATCATGCTATTCTTGTCTTCCTTCAATCCATTCATTCCCGACAAGCCAAAGGGTTAAGCCATCGCAACCAAAATCTACAATCATATGCATATTTATTCTCTTGTTTTTATGTTTCGGTGAATTCTCTTATGCCTTGGAGTGTGGCTCCACCAGAGTAATGACAGCCGGCTTCCATCACAATGCACAAATATCAGCAGTCGTCCATCAAACAATGACAAAAGAAAATCGTACATGAGAATATATTTTATTGAGGTGAAAATTAAAGTTAGGCTCGGAAACAATTTGGTTCTAAAAATTCAACCGAGCTGGTCGGAGGTCCACTCAACTGCTTTGAGGTGTACCTATTTATCTTGTCCATAAGAAAAGAATAGGATTCGAAGTCCAATTCAGTGGTGAAACTTGAACAGAACATTTCGTTATTACTTGTATACATACATTGCACAAAAAGAATGAACTCGTTCTGATCAGCTGCATTTCTCTCTGAGTTTGTCCTGAGTTTAAGACTTTTGTGATGGCAATGGATTATGATCTGGCTGACTGGAAGATGATACTTGCCACTTGTGCACTAATAGTTTGCATGTTATGGGACATTGCAGTGGACATAGCCAAGCATTACTTCAAAGTAAGTTCATTGATCCCAACAAACCTATTCGTTTTAAGTGCACTCACAGTACAAATTTTGGGCTATGTGGAAATTGAGAAAGTGAGAGTTTCTGGCTCTTCCACTGAAAAAGACTTGGAATGGCTGGTTAATAACCAGCTAAGAATAGATGCTGCCCGTCTCACAGCCTGTGTTTTTGTGGGATGTATTCTGCCTGGGATGGCCATGGCGGGCACCCAAGGTGGATGGAGCAACATAGCCGCCTTGTTTCTGATTTTAGCATTTCACACCGCTACAGAGATTTTTGCATTGCAGAACGTTAAAACCTCCAAATTTGAAGGGGAAGCTGGCCCGTGGTTCGTGTCATCTGGTGTGATTCTCTTACTGGGAGCTTCATCTCTGCTTCTTTTATTGGGGATGGTCATGTTGTTTGGTAAATATCACTGGCGATATGTCAGTCGTGATATTTCTGAAATCGAGTCTGATGATTTGGGAGAATGGGAAGATGAAGAGCATCGATGGGAGAAGTTTAGAAGTGAGGTGGTGAAGCTATGGGTCTCAGCTCGTAGATGGAAGACATCGTTTTTTTTGTGGAGTTCACTGTTCAGTCCAGGTGGAGGAATAATTGTTACAATTTGTGTTGCTGTTATGGCTGTTAAAGTCGTATGTCGTTCATCTCCTCTTGACGGAGGTAAACTCATATTTTGTCTTCAATGGATTTTTATTTTAGTTGGATGGATCCTCATGCTCTTTAGATGGTTCAAGGCGGCGCTTCTTTTGGCAACTTCAATTGACAAAGTGTTATTCATCAGAATAAAATTTATCTTCTTGGTGCCAGCTGCCGTTGTAGTGAAGCCGTTATGCCCTCGCCTCGCATATTTTATAGTAAATCCAGAATTTACTGTTAGGAATGCTTTGATTTTCGTTTCCTTCCTTGTACCGCTCTTTCCTTTGCTTGTTTTGATCTTAGCAACCAGTTTACTCTGGCTTTTCTGCTTCATGTCCTGGTATATTTCTGCTCTGGTATTTGGCAGCCAGTTTGTTCAGCATCTCTTCAAACTTGACGACAAGTCTGTGTTGCAAAATTCTGACTGGTTGAAATACCGATCAAGGGATCAAATATGGTTTGATAATGAGGATTTAAGAAGGGTTTTTTGGCTAGCCAATAAGAAATCATTTGATAGAATGCAGCGCATTATGGATGATGGTGGTAAAATTGAACAAAGGTGCAGAGGATTGCTTTCAATAATGGGAAATTGTAGGGTTGCTGCAAACCAGCGTCTTGCGCCCCACAGTGGTCGTTGGATGGAAACGATGTCAAAGATTTTCAGTGATATAGCTGATATGAAGATAGGGGTGGATATGAAGGATGCATTCGCAGGATACAGAGAGACACAAGATGTGTTGAAGTTTGTGGACTGTCCAGACAATATAGCTGTGGACTACTTCAACATAGTTGGCACAATGGATTTCGAGGGGATGGAGGACAGTATGGCTTGCGAAGGAAAAATGTACAGGCTAAAAGGAAAGTTGAAGCAGAGCTGGAGATTAGAGCATACAAGAATACGGTCCATGGAAAATCCATTTACAACAGAGGAGCGTGCGAGAGTGGACAATAAGCTTAGAGCTTTTAGTGGCTACTTTAGAAAAGAGTCCAATAGTGTGTTGGTTAGACTTGGTGAATGTTCTTATAACAAGGTGGAGGAGTTGGGTAACATGCTATGCACATTTGTGGGCTATGTAATTGTTTCTTGCCTTTTAGAAGCTCCAGAATTGATACTAAAATATATAAAACTGTGGGCACAAAGTTTTCATGAGGAGAAGATTGAAAGAGCCATTGAACTTGCAGGAATGGTGAGTGCTCTGCTAGAAAAGCTGGTTGAAAATGGAGACGTCCCTTCGGAAGCTTCATCGGAGGAGACAACTGCATTGGAGGGTGACGACTTGGAAGCGGCTACTAGGCCTGATGATTGATTAGCACCGTGCCGTTCACTGCCCTCTTTTTTCCCAATCTTAGTGGGGATCTAAATTTGATTAGGAATTTCAGAAGTTGCATGTAATTACTAATTTCTATTGTGTAGTGATGTTTCATTGTATTATCATATTTTATGGATCGTTGTATTTTCAGATTGTATGGATCATTGTATTTTCAGATTTGATGTATACAGAGTTGGCTACACTCCCACAATTATTAATCATATTAGCATTCTATGTGTTGAGTGGGATAGCATAAATAGATTTCTAGACTTATCAGTCCCCGCCTTATAAGGCAGAGACTAATGTCTTAACTCGTTATTTGCAATTAATCTTAGATTGGGAACCCGTGCTAGAATTTTTATCCTATGGTTACTCATGGGTTTTTCATTAAATTAAAGTCTTTCCTAACTTCTGCTTTTTTCAGATCGGTTGCTCACAATTTGTGCGGGTGGGGGGTTTATTGCGGTAGGCAGCAGAACAGCAGCACATCAAACTGTAAAAATGAGAAAAAATAAACACACAAGCACAGATAAAAAGAACATAGGAGGATTCAACAATCTGAGCTGTATATTAATGCCTTTTCTTTTCAATATATAGCTGTCAATACTATAAAACTACAAAAAAAAAAGCCTACAGAGTTGAATCATGATAGCAATATCATAATTTAATTTGCAGTGGAAAATATCTCCTCCTTATCAATTGATGAGCTTAAGGGGCTTTCTAATGAATGGTTCATAAGGCACAACACTTGTTGAAGGTTTTGCAAATGGTGGTGCAAGCAGAGTGGGCTTAACCATGGAGGAAACTTCATAGTTAAACACGCTCGAGTTGAAGTAATACTGGGATGAGTGACCTCCCAGGAAGTCTTGGTGCTTCACCTCTATGAGCATCACCTAGATGCAATGAGTGCTCAGTGTTCCATTCATTCTCATGAGAGATGTGTTCTTGTGAACCACTACTCATGAACCACGCGTCATTGAGTTTGTCTAAAAAAACTACACAGTTCAATCCCGATAGAAATATCACAAGTATTATTCTATTCGAAATGAATGCATTTGGGATTTTATTGGTAAATTATTTGACTTTATTTAATTTCTATTTTTGTTTACACAATATAGTTATTTTGTAAGTTTTTCATCAAGGAAACAACTAAAGAATGTATTTACTTTAGTGTATACTCATGGTTTGTATTAGGCCCTATTTAAAAAAATTTAAGTTCCTTGTAGTATCTATCCATTGCAAAATGCCATTAGGTACTCGAGGCTCTTATACCTTACTGATATATATTAAGATGCATGCTCCCTTTTTTTGTAAAGTGCCTGGTAAACTTTTTAATGTGACCAGTGACGTTGGCATAACACACCCCTCGACTCCATGTGCAAAGCTTTTTACCTGGAGCTATGAACTAATGAGGCAACAAATAGGGGACCTCATCCCCTTATTACAAATCTAAGGCCAAGAATCGTGAGCACATTGAATCAACGAAGGCATAGGCCTGCGATCATAGTGGTCTAGCAGTGCTTTGAACTTGGGTTGGGACTACAAAAATAACACCATTCAACCAACACACTAACTGGTGAACTGTAAGATGCATGCTCCTTGAAACAATTAAGCTATCTTTCATTTTTATGCTAACCATGTTTGTCGTATTTGGAGGAAAGTGTACTTGCTTTGCCTATTATTTTTCCATTTATGGATATTTAATAGAATAACATGAGTTGCAACATTTTTTAATGATCCAACTAAAATTCTATCATTCAACTAAAAATAAAATAATGTTGCAAATATTAGTGCTATGCTTTCACATTTTGCATATGTATTTATTAGAGCATTTCCCATTATACTATCTAACAAAACTCTCCTTCAACATAGTTCCATGAATGTTCATACAAAAACTTAAAATAATGCTTATTTAACCAACATAACAAAAGGGCATTCATTGTTGGTGTTGATTTCTTTATGCTGCAAGGGACTTCTTTAGAATAGGTCGTTTACTAAAAGAGTTGAATTCTACCTTCATTGATTTGATTCCTAAAGTTGATGACACTAGAACTATGTTTGATTACAAGCCTATTAGCCTATGTAATACCCTATATAAAATTTTCTCCAAAGTGATGGTCAATAGGCTTAAGCACATCCTAGATAAGCTCACTTTCCAAAATTAGAAGGGGTTTGTCAAGGGAAGTAATATCCTTGACGTTGTTGTCACTACTCATGAAATTATCCATTCTATGGAAAATAGCATAAAAGAAGGTATGGTTCTCAAACTGGACATTTCTAAGGCTAAGATAGAGTTAAATGGGACTTCTTATTTGTTGTTCTCAAGAAGTATGGATTTAATGGATTTTTTTAAAAGATGATTATAAAATGTGTGACTGTCACTAACCTATCTATTTTGATAAATGGTTTCCCTAAAGGTTCCTTCTCAATGGGAAAAGGTTTAAGACATGGTGACCCCTTATCCCCTTATTTGTTTATATTAGTGGCAAAAGTGTTGGGCAGGAATATCCAAAAGAACAAGGATCAAAATAACCTGAAAAGTGTAAAAGGTTCTTCCCAGGTTCAACCCCTCTCCCACCATCAATTTGTGGATGATATCATCCTTTTTGGGGAGGTCTACCTATCTAAACCTAAGAAATGGAAGGAAATACTTGAGTGATATGCCAAGATTTTAGGACAACATATTAACTACCACAAAAGTAAACTTTACTGCTTCAATGTTAGTGAAGCCCTCCAAGCTAAACTAATGCATATTATTGGTTGCAATGTTTCTTCCTTACCCAACTCATACCTTGGCTTACCACTCACTACCAATTTCCCTCCTACTTATTTGAACAACCTTATTGAAAGATTCCAGAAAAATGTGATGGTTAGAAAGTGAAAATGTTAAGTCGTGTAGGGAAAATACAACTTCTTAAGGATTACCTCCAAAGTATTTTAGTGTATTCCATGTCTCTCTTTAAAATCTATTCCTTTGTGGCTGACAACATAGAGAAATTACAAAAAATATTCTTGTGGAATGGGACAAGTTGAGACTTGCACTAGTTAAATGGGACAAGGTCTACTTGTCTACAAGAGTGGGTGGACTACGAATAAGGAAAATAAGATCCTTTAATAGAGTTCTCAATGCCAAAATGGGATGGTTTCTCATGGAGAATAGTAAATATTGTGGTAACCTAATGAAGGCCAAGTACCTCCACAAAAGGGAAATGAATTCCTTCCTGTATGATTCCACCTCTACCTTAGGTTTCCCCCTATGGAACAACATTCCTACAACTAAACATATTTAAGGAAGGGAAACAAAAAAAATCATTAGAAATGATAGCAACACTAGTTTTTGGCAGCACATATCACATCTCAACAAACCTCTATGAGATCACAACAATCTCAGTTAGGTTAAGAGTTGGCTCATGAGAACTAATGGCATTCATGTTAGTATTTATATTATCTAAGATAATGGAAAGGCTCAATTAAAAGAGTTTCTTAAATAGGTGCAGGAAGTGCTAACATTCCCCTTCGAATCAGCAATAGTCTTAAGAAAGACTTAATTTCCCTAGTCCCCCACCTTCCAAAGTAATTCCCTTTCTCTCAGACCAATAAATATATATAGATCTGGAAACACTATTCCTCTGGCCATTTCATAGTTAAATATGCTTATAATGCTGTGGAAGCTGAGGATACTCACAACCACTTTTGGGAGCAGGTTTTGATTCCCACCCTTATCCCAAAAGTTAACTACTTTGGTGGATTATTGCACATGATAAATATTTAACTATTGATAATTTAAATAGGAGGGGGTTCTCCTTGGTTAACAGGTGTGTACTTTACTACAAATATTGTGAAATTATTGACCAATTATTTTACATTGCTCCCATGTTAAGGAGGTGTGGGCTAGTGTGTTCTCTATTATTAATGTTGTTTGGATAATGAAAAATTCAATGAGTCTATTTGGCACAATAAATATTTAGCCCATTTAATCGCCACATCATAAGAACTCTTTCGTCTCACATCTCCCCTTTTCTTGGTTGGAATTTATGGAAGGAGTAGAATAATAATATTTTTAGGAACTAATACAAAACCAATGCCTCCCTGTTCTAAATTATTAAGTATCAAATTAAGGAAAACGTCAATGTTGTTTCCATTGGGAAAGGAAAATTCATCCCTTCTCTCCAAGAGATTTGAGTTAAATAGGCTTGTGGTATTCAACAAAACCTCTTAAACATAAATTGGGATAGTATTATGAGGAGAAAACTCACCAAATGGATTCCTCTTCCTACTGGTATCCATCATATCAATAATGGGGGGAGCTCAAGAGAAAGAAGGTCTTCTAGACTCTGTAATAAAGATATGAGAGGTAAAAATATGGAGGAAGAAATTGTGTTCAAGACGGATGAGGAGTATGAACCCAAGGAGGAAGAAGAAACTTTAGAAAATATCAAGGATGATGATTATGTGGCCGAGGCTCAAGAACTTGAGGAAGAGTCAAAAGAATAATCAAGGGAGATTGCTATGAACTTAAATGAGATTCAGGATATGGTTAATATGGGTTGGAACTCTCCACCCCAATTTAGTAATGAACCCCTAGAAAATGTTCCTCATTCCCCTGTTCAAGATGTTAAAAGTGTTCCTTCAAGCCGCCAAGCTCAGGTCCATGGCCTGAAGAACATAATTAATTCTCTTGATGGTTTTGAAATATTATCTGAGAATGTCAAGAATGATTTTAAAAATGCAACTCACTCTCTCTACAAGGTGGTCAATGAGATTATGAAGAAGGCTTTGTTTGGTGTGGTCACAAGTAGAAGAAAGTTGAGGAAAGCGATGAAGAAACACAATGAGGACCAGACCAACAAGGAGGAGAATTGCGACAATGATACTGAAGACTGAAAATTATCGCTTAATAGTCTATCTAAGGATTGGGATATTATTTCCAAGATTAATGAAAGCTAGGTCTTTTGGGCTTCTTTTTCTTTGTTTGTTCCCCCTAGTTTGGCTTTATGACTTCTTTAAACTTAATCTAGATAATGTGGTTATCATAGCATATCTGGTGTTTGGTGAACTCTAGATACTCTAAGATGATACATTCTATTATTTTCTACAGTATTGTTAGTATTAAATCTTTCAACTGGTTAGTTGCTGATAACTTTGACTATGTTAAAGTTAGTAGTAGTAGTAGTAGTAGTAGTAGTAGTAGTAGTAGTAGTAGTAGTAGTAGTAGTAGTAGTAGTAGTAGTAGTAGTAGTAGTAGTAGTAGTAGCAGCAACAACAGCAGTAGCAACAACAGTAGTAGTAGTAGTAGTAGTAGTAGTAGTAGTAGTAGTAGTAGTAGTAGTAGTAGCAACAGCAGCAGTAGCAACAACAACAGCAGAAGTAGTAGTAGTAGTAGTAGTAGTAGTAGTAGTATTAGTAGTAGTAGTAGTAGTAGTAGTAGTAGAAACTCTCTGAAGATGAATTTTGTGGTTTTTGATTAATTTTGTGGGTGGGATCATTTTAGCTTTCTCTCACCTGTAATAGCCCTAAGTAGGGTTTCAATTTTTGTTTCTTGGTGTTTATCTTGTTGTTAAAGGTTCAGGGCCCTCTCCCTATTGACTTAATAAAAAACAAAAGAGCATTCACTTTGAGTTGTGAATAAAACATACTAAAATGTATGCTTTTGACAAATCAAGGAAGCATTGCAGGTATAGTACCTCAATATATTTTTAGCCTACATACCACTACAATATATTTGTCATTATTTTGCATTAGGAAAAGACTCCAACTGTAACATATCTCTTGTTAAATTTATAGATTTATAGATCATTAAACATATAACATTAGGTGAATAGATTTATCTCTTGAATGGGGACTAGTGTTTGAGCACTAGATTGTGCCTTTCAAATGGAGATTAACTTTTTGTTGTTTTTTCCTTTTAATGAGGAGCTAAATTAGATTCTAGGAAATTTTGAATTTGGATTTTATTACTATTTTCTAATATCTAGTGATGTATCATTGTATTTTCAGATTGTACGTATATAGAGATGCCTAAATAGCCAAGTTAAATATGTTTTGAGGTATTACATAATAATTACTCATTTTGACTATGTATTTTTTTTTGTTTGAATCGGCGGGGAAAGGGCCCTGATCCCAAAAAGTACAAGATGACTATGTATTTGTTGAAACTTCAAAGCTTGAATAGATTTGTGTACAAGTTACTAAATTTATAGCTCAAACATTAATTAAATAAATGACATATGTTGATAGTAAATATACTCCTTTCCTAGTCACCTTGTGCTTCCCCAATAACATTCTCTATGTGCTTTCCTAGTTTACCTGGAAATAGTAAACATACTAAAGATAAACTATCACCTGCAAAAATTTTGGGGTTTCTTTATTCCTTCACTCATTGAATTACTATGATGATAGCTATCAAGAAGTGGGTTAGCATGTTGATGGCTACAATACCAACTTAAATATATTTTAATTTATTACATAATCATTACTCATTTTGACTTTCTATGTGTTGAAACTTCAAAGATAGAATAGATTTTTATGCTTTCTAAATTTATAGATTAAGAAATCATCAAATAGATAACACATGTGGATAGATGTAGATGTTTGAATAACAAAATATGATATCTTATACCATGGATGATGCAGTAGTATTTTGAAATGAGATCACAAGTGTTGATGCAATAGCATGACTCTACAAAGACCTAAAAGGACATCACAAAAGGCATACTTACATAATGATCATTGTATCTTACCACAATAAATGCTTGAAATGATTGATTGTTGCTTGAATTATTGAACTTAAATTAATTCTCTATTGCTTAGATCCATGAGTTAAAATAGATTGGATTCAATATTAGTGAATTGGATACAAAATGAGTGAGGTAAAATTTATTTTATACCTCTCTAAACAATTTTTGGGCTTAGAACTAAAAGATGACCAATGGGATTTTTCATATCCCTCTAAAAAATCAACATTTTTCTCCAACTTAAATTTGGGCCAACTTTATGCAATACAAGGAACCTATTGAGTTATGAAGTGAGCTATCTCATATTGTGCCTTATGAGGCACCCAATTCCAACCAATCATGACTCAAAATTGAATTAGGAGTCAATGGGTATACCCAAAATGTGCACATAATTGATCTTTGAATTTGGAATAAATAAAAAAGGCTTCCCATAGTAAAATAAGGCCTATGTATACAAGAGGTAATAAATGGATGAAATAATTGAAGTGGAAAAAGTAAAATTAAGGGCCCTTCTGTTAATTAAGTTAATAGATGACAAATATTAAATATTTATTAACTAAATGAATAATGAATTTAAATTATGCATGGAGGAACGCGCATACACAAAAATGGGTGCTAGATAAGTATAAATTGTACACTTTAGCAAGGTGCTTACAGTTTATGACACTACACAAATAATTATGAATATGAGAATATATTGGTTTCATTATATATTAATGACCTAGTCATAATAGGAATTGATATTGAATGGATTAATCATGAAATGAAAACAATTTTATCATAGGCATTTAAATGAAGGATGTCGGCAAAATTTGTTTGTTTCTACGAACTATGTCTCTATTGTAGTTGCATCTAAAATATATTTCAATAAAATATAACATCTTATGTTTGATGCCCTCATTTTCTAGTTAGCTATCAATCTATATTAGCTTTATATCAAAAAATTTAGAGGTATGGAGGAAGGTTGTAGAGTATATTGGTTAATATATTTGTATTATAAATATTTAATGATATTTTCACATGATAAATTAGATACCAAATAGTTATCTATAATTGTATTCTTTGTCATTCCAATTATTTAACAATCTATTTTTTAATGTAAAATTTTCATCTTGACAATAAATTATCCATTAATGCAAGACATTCTCCCTATTTATTTTGCACCCATTGATATGTTTCCCACCATTTCTGTGAAGAATATAAAAAAATTTCCATGTTACATCAATTATAATTTTACCTTAAACATGTTATAAAGGTCCAATAGTGAAAAAACTTTACTAGATTCATGTAATGGTGTAGTTGGGAAAGGATGATGATAATTTAAATAGTTAAAATGGAATTTTAAGTTTAAATTAATTTCATTTTAAAAACTAATTGGTTGAATGAATGAAGATTATCATATATTTTAAGAATTTTTGAGATAAAAGTGGCATATGCCACTAAATATATTTTAGAGATAAATTGTTTATTAAGATACAAGAGGAGGGAGGCAAACTAGCATCTCCTTTAGAAAAGTTAACAATTACACCTTACGAGAAAGAGTCACGAGTAACATAAAGATCTCCACTAGGTTCTTGTCCTAGTTTTCAATAGAAATTTCTAAAGAGGAGTGACAGGAAGAAGTGGTTCTTAAAAAAATAGCTAAGAGAGTGATAACCTGGCAAATGTGAAGGAAGCAATCTAGAGCCACTTCCATAGGAGCTACATCACTGCAGTCCAAAGGTCACTCAAAATCCTTGAGGGATTCATCAAAATTTACATAGACTAGGTGTAACCTAATTAAAAACAAAATCTCACTCAGACAACCCATTAGCAACAAGATAATATAATTCTAAAAATCCCTCGATTGGCGAATAGGCTTTATTAAAAGAGTAATTAGCTAAACCAAAATCCAAAACAAAAGTGTAGAAAATTTCAGTTTGGATATAAATCAAAGCCAACAACCACACTATTGAAAGATCCTAAAAAGAATTTATACACACCATTAGAAAATGACAAGCCACTTCATTGAAATTAAACCAAAAAAATATAGTTTAAGCCAATACTTTTCCAATATCAATATGATAGTATCTTCAATACATGTATAGTTCATATTAAAATCTATGCCCAACTTTTCTGAATTAGAGTAGGAGAAGTCACAACATTCCTAGTGATATGTTAGAAAATAAATACAATATTCCATTTCAATATTATTGTAGAGGCAAAAAACTTACGATGCAGAAAAAATAGAAGCCAGATTAATCTCATGAAAACCATCACCAAAGATGAGTGAAAAGGTCAATAAAATTTATCAATATATGGTAAACCCAAGTGCGAGATTGAACCAAGATCTAAAAAAATAATTTATTGGTTTGATAATTAGACTTTCGCATATATTTAAAGATTTTTTTTTAAAAATTAATGTGGTACAGACCACTAAATATATATTTAAAATAAAATGTGTGTTAAGATACAAGAGGAGGAGGGAGGAAAACTAACATATCCATAGAACAAGTTAATAACTCCATCTTAATAGAAAGATCTAAGGATTATGATAGAGATATCCACCAGGCCTTATGTTCATGTCAAGTAGGAATTATTTAACATGAGTGATTAGAAGTGACGGTTCTACTATATTAGCTAAGAGAGTGATAATTTGATCAATTCTAAGTAATCTAGAGCCAGTAAATAAAAAAACCAAAAAAAATTAAATATATGAGAAGCTCCATTCATTCAACCAATCAAATTTTAAAATGAGAGTAGTTCAAACTTAACTATTGATTTTAGTTATTTTAAACCTCACCATCCTTCTATAGCTTTTCCATTACATTAATCTAGTAAATTTTTGTCAACTCTGTATAATATGATTAAGGTAAACTTTGATCAATGTAACTTGAATGTTTTTATGTTCCTCCAAGAAATGGTGGGAAACATATTAATGGGTCCTAAACAAATAGGGTGAGTGTCTTGAGTTAACAAATAATTTATTTTGATGATAACCATTTAAAAAAAAAAAAGGAATGTGAAACAATTTGAAAGAAAAAAGAATAGAACCACAAAGAACTATTTGGAATCTAATTCATCATGTGTAAATGTCAATATTGAAAACTAAATTATTTACTAATACAAGAAATTATCCTTATTTATCCTCTAACTACTGATATGGTGCCCATCATTTCTTGGAGGAATATAAAAAGCATCTTTGATATATTAGTTAGAATTTTACCTTAATAATAAAATAGAGCATCAATACAAACTAAAATTTACTAGACTCTTATAATGGTGAAGCTAAGGAACGATGATGAGGTCTAGAAAAATTAAAATAAATATATAATTTTGAACTAAACCCACTTTCAAAATTGATTGGTTGAATGAAAGAAGCTTCTCGTATATTTAATTTTTTTTTCTCAATAAAAGTAGCACAAGCCACTAACTTTATATTAAAAATAAAGATCTAGCCACTAGAGAGGAACCCATTGATGGGACAGGAACCTGGACTGTTCATAAAGGGAAGCAGCAAAAAAGGAGAGAGAAGAATAAGGAATTTGCCACTCCTGGATCCAAGGGAGTCACCACTCGAAGTAAAGCTGATGGAGGACTCAAGCTAAAATCGGATGTTCGTTCTCATAAAAAGACCCAAGGCAGATACACCAACAGAGAAATCAAAGAGAGAGAAAGCAAAAAGGACATTGCGGATGGTAAGCAACTTACTATTCAGGGAACCTGTACTCTGGTTAAAAAATGAAGTTCATTTCATGGAATATAAGAGGGTTGAATGCCCCTCATAAACAAGACATTCTCAGGAATCTGGTAAGAGATCATAAACCTGATATTATTTTTGTTCAAGAAACTAATATGAGTAAAGAGAAGGTGGAAAAAATTAGAATTTTTTAAAATAATGGGGTTGCTGGCTTTAGCTCTGAAGGGTCCTTTGGTGGGGTTGTTGTCTTCTGGAACCTGAATAATGTTAGGGGTTCTGTGGTTTTAGAAGATCTAAATTTCCTCATTATAAATTTTATTCATCCTAAGTTGGATTTTGAATGGGTTGCTACTACCATTTATGCCCCCAATACCAAATCTAGTAGATCTCTTTTTTGGAGGAAAATTGATAACCATAGAAAAGCTTTCTTGGATCTGTCATGGCTAATCATTGGGGACTTCAACTACCCTATAAAAGACAATGAGAAGTCTGGTGGAGTGGGTAACCAAAATATTTTGGATGGGAGAATGAAGCTTATGGAATTCATTAACAAACAAGCTCTTTTTGATATGGAGCTTCAGGGTGTTAACTTTACCTGGTCTAATAGAAGGGTTGGCCAAGACCTCATTCAAGTTAGATTAGACCATGCTTTGATCAGTGGTTGTTGGCTAAATAATTTTGGATGTTTTCTGTCCTCTCTTTCAAAGATTGGATCTGACCACTTCCTTATTTGCTTCAGTGCGGATCTAATTACTAAGCAGGGTCGTCAGCCTTTCAGGTTTGAAAAATTGTGGATGGACCATCCGGAGATGGAGCAGAATATTAAAGACTGGTGGAAGGTTAATATTCATGGCACTACAATGTTTAGAGTGGTTAAGAAACTTCTCAGTGTTAAACAACATGTGAAGATATGGAGCAAAACTATTTTCAGTGATATTTTTAAAACCAAAAGTCAGCTTTAAAAAGATCTTGATATTATTCAGGAAACTATACAACAGACTGGGTTGACGGTGGAGCTGAGGGACAAGGAGGAAAGCATCTTGGCTAAGAATCATAATGTTATTTCTAAGGAAGAAGATTATTGGAGGCAGAGATCAAGGTCTATTTGGCTCAAAGCTGGAGATAAGAATACCAGATTCTTCCATTTATCTGCTTCTAAACACAGAGCTTCTAACAGAATTTCAAAACTCAAAGTGGAGGAAAGGGAAATTTCTAATGATAGAGATATTTCTGAGGCTATAATTAATTTTTTCTCTTCCTTACTTTCAAAAGATCCTAATCTTGATTTGGAGAATCAGAATGCGCTTCTCGATAACATTCCTTCCATTATCAATGACTCAACTAATCGTGCTCTTGTTGCTATTCCCTCTCAGCAAGAAATCAAGGCGGCAGTCTTCTCTTTTGAAGGTGACAAATCCCCTGGCCCGGATGGGTTTCCTATGTTTTTCTTCCAAAAATTCTGGCATATTTTTGAAGTGGACATCTGTAATGGTGTCAAAGAATTCTTTGGCTCCAAATCCCTTCTTAAAGAGATAAATGCGACCTTTCTTACTTTAATCCCTAAGAAGCCTGGTGTTGATTCGGTGGATGCTTTTAGACCAATCAGCCTTTGCAATTCAGTGTACAAAATTCTCTCTAAATTTCTTACCTCTCGTCTGCTGACTCTTCTTCCTCAGATTATTTCTCCACAACAAAGTGGCTTTGTGCCTGGCAGATAGATTCTTGATTCGATTTTGAAGGTTCATGAGGTCATCCACTCTACCCAGGTCTCTCTTAATTCTGGTTTCCTCCTTAAGTTGGATCTTTTGAAGGCCTATGATCGGGTGGATTGGGATTTTTTGATCAAAGTTCTTAGATCCTTTGGGTTTGGAGAAATATTCCTTCAATTGATTTTTCAGCTTATTAGTACTTCTACAGCTGCCATTTTGATCAATGGATCTCCTTCTAGGTTTTTTAAACCTTCCAGGGGTTTAAGGCAAGGACATCCTCTTTCTCCTAACCTCTTCTCAATTTTGGTTGAATGCCTGGGGCACCTTTTTTAGAATATTGCTTCTAATGGGTCTTTTAAAGGCCTTTCCCCTTCCTCGACTTCCAGTCCTTGCTCGCATGAACAGTTTGTGGATGACACCATCATAATGGGTTTTTCCTCTATCCAGGAAGCCAGGACTATCAAAATGGCTCTTACTACCTATTCCCTTGGCTCGGGTCAAATTATCAACTGGGATAAGAGCTCCTTATATTTTATTAATACTCCTGAGGAAAGGCAGCATAGAATGGCTAGAATTATAGGCTGTAGAATTGAGTATCTTCTGCTACCTATCTGGGTCTCCCTCTTGGTCTTAAACCTCCAGACTCTTTCTGGGGTGGTATTATTGACAGATTTAATAGGAAGCTGGCTAGTTGGAAAGGAGCCATCCTAAGTCAAGCTGGCAAACTTCAGCTCCTTAAGGCGTCATTGCAAAGTCTCACTGTCTATGCTCTCAGTCTTTTCAAGATCCCTGGGAAATATGCAGATATCATTGAAAACATCCAGAGAAATTTTTTGTGGTCGGGAGTGGAGGAAAAAAAGAGATTTTCTTTAGTTGCGTGGGACAGGGTCTGCACACCTAAAAAGTGGGGGGGCTAGGTATCCGCCCTATTAGAGCTACCAACTTGGCCATGCTGGCAAAATAGATTTGGAGAATTTTTGGTGTTAAAAGAGAATGGAATGACATCATTCATAAAAAATACCTCTTCTCTTTTTCCCATATTTTAGAATTTTGGAAAACTGACCTGAAAGTGCAAGGATCTTTTATCTGGATCAGTATTCAGAATTCTAAGGATGTGGCTTTTAAAGGGGCTAAGTGGTTTTTAGGAAATGGCAGAAAAATTCATTTTTGGGAAGACTGTTGGATAAAAGATTATCCTCTAAATTATGTTGCTGTTTTTCAACCCTTCATCAACCAGTGTATTCAGAGATATGGAGCTATGGTCAGGGACTATTGGAGGAATGGCTCGTGGATTGATTTTTCCCTTTCTTATGAGATGTTAAAACCTCTTATGCTTGACCTTGTGATCTAGAAGGTTAAGATCTCTAGTGAAGAGTAGCTCCTTTCGGGAGTTCTTCCTTCTGGAATCTTCACGGTTGCTTCCTGTTCTGAGCTTTTATTAAAGCAACCGAATCCCCTCCCCTTTTGGGCTCAAGTGTGGGACAATTCTTTAATTCCTAAAATTAATATCTTTTTTTGGCAAGGCTTGCAGAATAAAATCCTTACAATTGACAATCTCCATAAATGGGGAATGATGCTAAGTAATAGATGCTTCTTATGTAAAAATGTTGAGGAAACAGTTTTTCATCTAGCCATTGACTATAGATATGCTTGGGAGGTTTGGAATGAGTTATTACAATGCTGGGAGATTAAGTGTTTTTTTCCCAATAACATGGAAAGCTTTTGTAATCAGTGGTGAAAAGTAGATTACCCCATTGATAAACATTTGTGGAATATTATCCCCCCCATGTGATATGGAAGTTATGGAGAGAACGCAATGACAGAGTCTTCAGAAACATTGATCTTCCTCCAAAAGTGATAGCTGAGAAGATAAAGAGAAGTATTAAGGAAAACTTCAAGATGTCGTCTGGTAGAATGCTGGATTTCAATTCTGGTGATATGGGTGTGAGGACTGCTAATCACAAACCTTGTCCTAGGGAGAACGCCATCTGGCTTTCTCCTCCGCCTGGATGGATAAAAATTAATTTTGACAGCACTGCCAAGGGCAACCCTGGCCCAGCTGGCTGTGGGGGCCTCATCTGTGATGACATGGATAATTTCCTGGCTGTGATGACTTTACCTATTGGGGTGAAAAACAACCACGTGGCGGAGGCCATGGCCCTTCTTTAGATGATAAAACTTGTCAAGAAACACATGGCACAGAAGGTGTGGATTGAGGGTGACTCACTCAATATTTTAAAATGTATTAGTGACAAGACTAAGCCATCATGGACAATTAAGGAGATCATCGAGGAGGCTAGGGTCATAATTAATTCATTTACTCAATTCATTATTTCTCATGTCTATAGGGAAGCGAATGGTATAGCGGATGAGTTGGCCAATTTTGCAGTTAAAGCCAGGGACATCATGATTTGGCACGATTATAAAAATATGACCATCGATATCAAAGCCAAGTTGGCCTTTGACAGATCCCAAAGCAAGAGGGTTGATTGGGCGTATCTTGAGAAGCTATGATGATTAGACACATTTCAAAAAATTAGAGGAAAATGAGGATGGAAAGTGGTGTCTTTCCCAAGAACTCTAATTATAGACACGAGTTAACCCTTGTTAATTTCAATGTTACCAGTTATCATAACAGTTGGATTCTCTCTGCGATTTTTACTGTCTCTGTGAGCTGTGATATCATGGGAGGTGGGCTTAACTGCAAAGAGCCGAAGGACTATGTCAAATGGAGAAAAATGTCAGAAGCTTGGGATATTCTTGAGAAGGGGGGTCTTACCACCTACATGGAAAGATTGCATGGGGTGAAAGATAGTGCTACCAAATTATTTGTTGATTCCTGGAAAAATGGGGATGTTACCATAGCGGGCATCACTATGAACATCACAAAGGATTTCATTGCTGATATTTATGGGCTTAGCACGAAGGGCATCAAATTCTTCCGGGACAGTAAGGTTTCATGAAAGGCCATTCAGCGCTTTCCCAAGAGCAAGGAGGAGAAAAAAAGCCTTGTGAAAGAGTCTGGAGGATGCTATGATGTGGCATCGTTCAAATAAATTTGGGCTACTGTTATGATGGTGGTCATGGAGTATGTAACCCTAGATGGTAGGTTTAAAAGAGCCCATTCTTACCACTTTGTTTTGCTTTGTCATTTTTGACATAAAATTAGGGTTTCCCTGCCTTTCTATATTTTTCAATCTCTCTGTTTAAGCATTTCCTAGCACAAGAAGAAGGAGAAGAAACCCATTCTTCATGAAGGGTTGATTCTTTTAATTGTTGAACACATAAAGAAGATGGCTAGTGTAAGCCCTGTCATAACCCTGTCTAAATCTGGTTTGGGTAAAGAGAGAATTAGGGATGTGAATGTGAAAGATAAGAGTTTGACTGGTAAAAAATTAAAGAAGGATAAGGAGACTACCATGGATACGGACACCTCTGCTGATAGTGTGGAAGGCTATGATAATATGGCTGATTCCACTGAGGAAGATAGTTACTCTTCTTCCTCGGTCTTGAATTCGGCTTTGGAGGAGAATGATAACACGGATGAAGAGGTTACGGACTTTATGGACAAGGGAAAAACCTCGGGTAGCAGGAAGAACAAAGAGGATAAGAAGAAGGAGAAGGATGTGGGAGGTCAGAAAGTGCCAATTCTGGTTGAGTATGACAGTTCTGAAGACCACGATGTGCCTATATCTCTGAAGCTTGAAGTAGTTATGGATTGTGGTCAGGGCACTTAGAAGGATGTGACGGAGGTGGAGAATACTTCCCCTACCAAGGAGTTGAATTTACCAGAGAGGGAGACAGAAAATGCCCCTGGTAATTCTTGGAACATCCCTTTCATCAAAACGGTGGACTTGCAGGAAAGGAATGTTCAATTACTGAGGGAAGACATGGACGATAAGATCAATCCCCCCTTTGGGGTTCTCCAAATAGCCAAAGCTGCTTCCATGTACTCCTTTCAGTTAATTAAATGGGTGTTCAAAGAGATCAAGAATTTAAACCTCAAAAACCATTCTATTGCTGCTAAGGTGGACTCTCTACAGACTCAACTGGAGTCTGGCCCTAAAACTATGGTGGACAAGGTTACTAATGATGAGGACAAAAATGTGCAGCAGTTACAAGCTAGAATGGAAACCATGCAGAATACCATGAAAAAACACATGCAAGACTACAACAAATTTATGGGTTCGGCCATGGATTGTTTCCTGACCATTAAGGCTGAGCTGGATACTAGATCCCCTAGTAAAAAACCAGAGGATATCACTGAGAACCTGGAAGATGATGGCCCCGGGAAACGCACTAGATCAGCAAGAAGGAAGAAAATTCATGAAAGGATCTAGGAACTCTCAGAGTTCAATGCAGCGATAAAGAAGATATCTGAAGTGAAGCAGGAAGCCGACGAGGCTTGTAAGGAGCTTGTCTAGGGCTCTGGTTTCTAGTTCTGGTGATTTTTTTTTACTAGTCTCTGGCTTTTGGTTTTTTTCTAGGTTTTTTGTCGTTAGTTTTGGCTTTAGCGTACTGGTTTCCAATCCTATCTCTTTTTGGAGCGCTTCAATGTTTAAACTTTTATTCTAGCTTGTAAGGGGTTTTGGGTCCCCATTCAAAACCTATTTTTCCCTGCAATCAAAAACTTTATATTAAAAATATATTTTTTGTTAATATACAAGAGGGGGGAGGAAAATTGACATCTCCCAGGAAATGGTTAATAATTACATCTTAAGAGAAATATCTAGGGATTAAGATATAGATCCCCACCATGTTCTTTTGCTAGTTTTTGGTGTGAATTGTTAAAAATGAGTGATGAAAAGTGGTGGATACACACTACCAACTATGAGAGTGATGAGTTGATGGATGCCAAGGAAGAAATATAGAGAAACTGTCATGGGATCCTATGTAGATGAGCCTTATTTATATGAGAATGGATGTAGGGGGTAGAAGACATGACCCAACAATTGTAGGATGATGATTGATAAGTTTTTAATAACTGTGATATGTCTTATGGAACATGGATACCAAATTTTAGAGTGCATCTGCAATTGTTGGTTGTATTGGTAGAGTAGTGGAGGTGTGCTTTATGTTCCTTCAATCTCTTCATAGGGGAGATGATAATGAGCCTAGAGGATATTCAAATGATTATGTGGCTATCAGTTACAAGGTAGAAGGTCTTAGGCCTAAGCAGGGTAGTAGAGATAGTCCCAAAGAAGGTATTCAAGAGAATTTTACCTAACCATGAACTAAATTCAATTGAACATTAATGAGGCTCTTCTAATAGTGTTAATTATGGAACTCTTCATTTTCAACCTAGTGAGAGGGATACTTTTTCTAGATAGGAGTGAGAGACATGTGAGATCATTATTAGGACTACAAGATATATAGTAATGTCAATCATAAGGTGTTTTTAGTAGAAATCTCATATTTCATAAATTTGCAAATGATGTTCAAGAGGAATAAAAGTAGCATCACTATTTCGTGGAAACTACTTGAAGACGATAGTGAAAGTTTAGATTTTGCAAATAAGAAAACTTATGATCAAAGCGAACATGAAACAAGGCACTGTGAAGTTTCTCTATCTAGAAATGGAGTATTAGGAAGATAAACATGGTAAATCAAGGCACCACTCAAGCATAATGATGATGCTCTAATGGATGGATTAATGAGTTTAGATGAGCTTTGAAATTCTGAAGTAGATAAGAATATTAAGGAAAGGAAGAATGCAAGGTATGAAGAATAACATTCAATTATGTATAATGAAATTTGGGAGTTAACTGAATTACCTACAAATAAAATTATATGGTCTCTAGATAGTTATTCAAAACTATATTTCAAGATGATGGTACTTATGATAAATTCAAAGCTAAATTACTTTCAAAAGGGTACTATCAAAAAGAAGAAATAGGTTATGATGATGCTTTTGCACTTGTTGCTAAAATAAATACTATTAGACTTATGATTACATGTCCTACTAAATTTAGTTGGGATTTTTTTCGAATGGATATTTATCTAGTTCAACTTAAAGGCTTTGTAAAGAAGGGAAGAGAAGATCTGGTATGAAGGTTAGAGAAAGCATTATATGGTCTTCAACAAACACCAAGGTCATGGCACCAAAAAATTGATAAGTCTTCTTTCAAGAATGTTATATTAAGAGTAAATAGGATTCAAATGGTTGTATTAAGAGTAAATAAGATTCATTTGGTACATAAAGAAGGATGAATATAAGAATGTTGTTTCAATATCATTATATATTGATGACTTAATCATAATAGAAAATAGAAAGTGCTATCAAATTGATTGATCAAATGAAAAGAAATTTATTCATTGAAATGAAAAGAGATTGATATATGTTTATGAATTATGTATTTGTTGAAGACGCGTCTACAATTGATATCAATAACAGTTACATCTTTAGTTTGTTATCCTTGTTTTCTAGTTAGCACTCAATGCATACTAGTTTGCAGTCAAAGCGTTCGCAGGATTGGAGGAACACAGAACGTTCATCAACAAATTAAATTATTTCGTAATGCGTAACGTTCCCCATGTTTCTTCCAAACCCACGCATACGCCACCAACCATTTCCTGCGTGAGTCTAAAAACACATCCATGTTATACAAGTCAGAAGACTACCTTAATCATAGTATTAAATTATCTTTTAATGCACGGCTTTCCCATGTTTCTTCAGCATTCACCCATACGCCACCTATGAGTTCCCGCGGGAATCCGAGAAACATCCATTCTATACACATCAGAAGTGTACCTTAATAATATTATAAGGGATTAGTGCCGGCTAAATGAGGTTTAAAATAATTAAACTTGATGATTAAGTTTGACTCGTATTCAGTTTCAAAAATAACTGGTTCAATGCCTCGTGCTTCCCATAAATACCTAGTTGAATGCCTGGAGTTTCTCATAAATACAGATTAAAGGGGCACCCAATTGGGCAAAAGCTTAGAGAAAAGAAGATAAACTAAATTGAGCAGCAAGAATGGCAAGCAAAGATGCATCAATATGTGCAAAAGCAGGGTCATTGTGAAAAACAAAGATGTATCAATACGTGTAAAAGCAGGGTCATAAATAAAATTTTGTTTTGTTATTGGATTATTTGGAATCTTCTCTTTTAAAATAGGAGTTCCTACTTTTTATTACTGCATATTTAAGTCAGTGAAAAAAGGGTGGAACTAGAAACTGTCCCACCAACTTGAAAATATTTTTTACCACTTGTCAAACATTTTAATTTTAAATTTTTTCTTAAAAATTATTAGGAAGTGCCTTTCCATTAAACCCCAATTATTCCCTGGATAAATTCCTCACAACTTGGAGGCCAAGAATCATGTGTAGGTCAAGATAGATTTCATTTGGGAATGCCACATGATTTTGTCGAATAACTTGCTGGGCTTGGCTTGATGCAGGTTTGGCAACTTCTTCTGGCATGGGAGCTCTAGTGGCAGCAATTTTATCTATTTGCAAAGCCGGTGATCATATTTTGGCAAAATTCGACTGCTATGATGGCAGCCGAGAATTCCTTGAGAATGGTGCACCACGGCTTGGTATAAAGACAGAGTTCATTGATGTACACAATGTGCAAACAATTGAGCTTGGTCTCAAGAACTTCGTTATACAACGTGAAACAGTTAAATATGGGAACAATAACAATATCACAATTGTCTTCCTGGAGTCTGTTAGTAATCCTTGTGTCCGAGTTGCTGATTTGCAGTCCATTTCAGGCATATGCAAAATATATGGAGCACTCCTCATTGTGGATAACACATTTCCTACTCCTGTCAGGATCAAACCTCTAAAGCAGGTAAAATATTCGTGATCATTCCCCCTTTTTTTATTGCTTGGTCATGGGACAGCACTAGAGCTGGACTATTCACAAACACAATCAGTACTTGATAAGTAGGTTAATACTTAGTTGATAAGGTACAACACTTGTTAAGGTTTTGAAAAATGAGTTGTAAGCAAAGTGGGTTTAACCATGAAGGAAATTCTATAGTTAAGCGCGTTTGAACTGGAATAGTACTAAGATGGGTGACCTCCGAAAAGTCCCCATACTTCACCTCCATGTTGCCGATACTTCAACATGACAAAGTTTGTACCAAGCCTAAGAGGAACTACAACCACTGTTTCCCATCCACTTTCTACTTCTGAGTCATCCCTTTCCTCTGCTGAGAGGGAAGCGATGGTAATAACCAATGGGTTGCTTAGGCCCCGTTTGGTTGGGGAATTGGAATTTGACTCAAAACCTGATTATGTCAAAATCAGGTTTTGAAATTCTGGTTTTGCATCTTCAGGGTATAATTTGGACCGTTTGGTTGACCCGGAAGATAGATTAGTCAATCCATCTTCTGCGTTTGGTTGCCAATTTCGAAATCAAAATTGGAACTGACAAATTCCAACTTCCACGTTTGGTTCAACAATTTCGAATCGGCATCAGCATGAGAATGAGAATTTATTGGCGACATGGAAACACTTCTCTATCTGAATCTTTCTTATAACCACCTGTCTGGTCTTGTTCCCACCTGGGATGTGTTTAGAAATCGGTCAGCCAACTCTTTGATTGGGAATTCTAATCTGTGCAGCATTTCAGAATGCCCGAAATCACCAGCTCAATCTTCAAGCACTCTCTCCAACCGATCCATGTTCCTTATTATCGTGGGATCGTTTGCTCTTGGAGCTCTTGTTCTAATGACCATGGTCTACTCGTATGTTCACGGGAGGAAAAAGAGCAAGTTGAAGGAGTACCCAGGACAGAGGGACTTGCTCGTAGAAGGAGAAATAGTCAAATTAAATCTCAACAAGCTGTTCCATGCGACTTCAGAGTTCAGCAATACAAACATAGTCAGCTCTGACAGAATGACGACGGTGTACAGCTGGAGGCTAAATATAAAGGGCAAAGAGCAAGGTGTAGCAGTGAAGAGATTCAAAGACAAAATGGGAGTGAGTGAGAGCCTGATTGCCGAAATTCAAGCACTGGCGGTGACTAAACACGGTAACTTGGTTCGTTTGTTGGGGTACTGTTGGGCTCCGAGGACCATGGCTTTGGTTATGGAGCTGATGCCAAATCGAACCTTGGCCGATCATATTCAAGAAAAGACACTGACCTGGAGCATGTGCTTGAGAATCGCAGGTGGCATGGCTCAGGGATTGAAGTACCTTCAAAATGAGAATGCAGCTCATTGCAAACCCTCAAAATGAGAGTGAGAAGACCGCGGACCCGACAGACACCATAAAATGGAGGTAAATAAACCAAAAACCCGAATTTAATTTCGAATTCCACCTATTTGGTGGGAAGATAGTGCCGCCCATTTTTGGGGCAAATTCGGGTTTCATCCGTAAATTCCAGATATGCATTTTGGTAACCAAACGCTGGATTTGGGGCAAAACTAGAAGTCCCGCACCCAATTCCGGTTGAATTCCACGAAACAAACGGGGCCTTACGGTTTCTGTAGGCCTAGAAGATGTAGAAGACATATGGATTGATATAGAGCGCTGTCTTTTTGCTGCTGCTGCTACTCATCAAACATCAGATTGCTGACTTCCTTCAACTGCCATTCACTGTTTCCTTGGGACTTGCAATTTTCATTGAATGCGTTTTGTGCATTACTAATATTAATTATGAGGTATAATGTAGAAAGAAATATCATATCTACAGAACGTGGGAACAAATTATAAAGATTGTGCCATCAAATTTATATGAAAGTTGCACGATGACAGTGTGAAGCAAAAGTTAAACAAAGTGGTATTTATCACTTCTCCGGTCAATAGTTTTCCGTTTTATCAATCATATCATTCACGGTTAAATCGTAACATCGAGAGAATGGAGTTTTTAGATTTTATTGGTGTGAATGGGGATATAAAATTTCAATGTAAGGACGGGTAGTTCTATATTGCTGTTACTATGTGTAGATTCAAAAACATATGGTTGGTATATTAGACTATAAAAGATCTTTCTTTTTCATATTATAAATTGTGAAAATCTTTTATTACTAAATCTTTTTTAAAATCTCTTTTAATTCAATTAACAATTAACTAAATTAAATTTTATATATTTTAGATATTTCAAGGTTGGTATCTTTATAATAACATATAGTATTTATATATATTTAATTATTATATTTATCTATATTATATATTATTTTGTATACTAGATAGATAATAAAACTTAGTATATTATATTGTAAATAATTTCTATTATTTAATTTATTTGTGTATTTAATTTGAAGATTAATTTATTTAAATAAATATTTTAAAATAGATAATTAACTATAATATAATATTATTATAATATATAGTATATTTCTTAGAGTAGTTATTAATTAAAAATTAAAATTTAATATCTTTAGAAAAAAATTAAAGATGCATAAATATACAAATTGGCATGTTAAGACCTCTAGAATATATCAATATTTTAATTTATACTCATATATAAGTAAACACCTCTCACTAATTGACATGAGAGTGGATGTGGGGTGTACCAGACTTGACCCAACACTTCTAGGATGATGATTGATGATTTTTGAATAACTATTATATGGCTTCTGTGACATGGATGTCAAATTTTATAGTGCATCTATCATTGTTGGTTGTATTGCTAGAGTAGTGGAGGAGCGAGATCTCTTCCTTCCATCTCTTCATGGGGGAGACAATAATGAGCCTACAGGAAATTTGAATGATTATGTGGCTATCAAGTAGAAGGTAGTGGGCCTTTGGCATGAGCAGGGTAGTAGCTAGACAATCCTAGAGTAGGTATTTGGGAAAATTTTACCTACCCATGAACTAAATGCAATTGCACATTAACAAGGCTCTTTTAATAGTCCTCATTATGGAACTCTCTATTTTCTACCTAATGAGGATACTTTTGTGTGATAGAAGTGAGAGGCATGTGAGATCATCATTTGGACTACGAGATATATAGTACTACAAGTTATAAGGTGTTTTCTACTAGAAATTTCATATTTCATAAATTTCCAAATGATGTTCAAGAGGAATAAAATTAGGATAATACTATTTCATGGAAACTACTTGAAGAAGATAGAGAAACTTTAGAATTTGCAAATCAACAAACTTATGATCAAACTGAACATGAAACGAGGCACTGTAAAGTTGCTCTGTCTAGAAATGAAGTATTAGGAAGATAAATAAGGTAAATCAAGGTACCACTCAAGCATAATGATGATGTTGTAAAGGATGGATAAATTAGTTTAGATGAACCTCAATATTTCAAAGTAGATAAGAATATTAAGGAATGGAAGAATGGAAGGTAAGAAAAATATTATTCAATTATGTATAATGGCACTTGGGAGTTAATTGAATTACCTACAAATAAAATTCAATGGTATCTAGATGGTTATTCAAAACTATGTTTCAAGATTATGGTACTTGTTGAAGACCAAAACTAAAAGTCATTTTTATGAACGTCCTTCCTTATATTAAGATGTTGCTTTGGTCCTTGGTTTTTCAATTTTTTGAATATTATTAATCATTTTCCCTTGGAGGGTTGTCGCGCTTTGTTTAAATGTTCACCTGTCAAAACGATCTCCCCTAATCTAGGTCATATATCTACACCTAGGTTTAAAGGTAGCGGGAAAAATTGCTAATAGAATGGCGACTCTGTTGGGGATAGGAATGTAAGAATTTTGTTAATTTTACCTTAGAGTCTCAGATAATGCTCATTGAATCACAATCCAGCTAGTCAAATCATACTAATTTTTGATGAGAATGGTTTAGGTTTTTTTGGTCGCAAAGCTATGTAATAGTCTCATTCATCTACCATATATTGCTTATGGTATGATATAAGATAGTTCTTCCTGCTAATGATCCTGCCCCTGTACTATAGCCTGATTTAAATTGGCCTAAAATTGATGAACAATATATCATTTCTCAGCTAAGTTCATTGGCATGGAAATGTAAAACTAGCTATACTAACTATAGGAGGGTAATTGAGGTTTTAGAGGAGGAGGAGGAGGCAAAATCTCAAGTTCATAATGAAAATTCAGAGAGAGAGATTTTTGTTGCTAGGAACCTCGAGATTTGAGGTGGGTTTGGAAAACATTACTACCCGAGTCTGGATGATAATTGAAATAGATTTTTGTCCATTTTTTCTGATAAATCATAATCTATTGTGGCTAATCTATCCAATTTGCAACAAGTTGGTGGTTCTGGTGGGAACCAATGTGCTTATTTAGTAAGATGTGGTCAAGGGAAGTATGGTTAACATATTTGAAAGATTGTTTCAGATTTAAGAATTTTCATCTTGAAATGAGCTCTGTTGGTGCATAGATAAAGGAGCGTTATGTAGTTATGTTATATGGAGGTGACCCATAATGTGTCAAAGTTATCAAATGGAGCTCACTAGTCTAATATGTTTCCTCTCCCAGAGAGGTGGCGACTCTATCTTTAAGGGCCCGTTTGGTTGCACCCCATAACTGGGTTATGCCGCCCATAACCTGGTTATGGGGTGCAATTCTCTGTTTGGATGCCCTTTTTGAAAATGGGAATGTGGATTTGCATAACCCCATTTTGCTGAAAATGTGG
>MU225179.1:123730-162163 GCA_018584345.1 Thuja plicata | reverse complement strand
CACGTGTGTATATACATGTGTGTGTGTACACACACATGTATATACACACATGTGTATATACACGTGTGTATACAATACACACATGTGTATATACACGTGTGTATACAATACACACGTGTGTATATACACACATGTATATACACACGTGTGTATATACATGTGTGTATATATACACACACGTATATATACACACGTGTATATATATACATACCCACATTTAAAAAAAAAAGATTAAAAAAAGATTTCAAAAAAAAAAAGTTTAAAAAAAATTAATAAAAAAAATAAATTTTGAATCCACAAAATTTCTTATTCTCGAATAAGAATAATTCCAGCTTTTTTTTAGAATTAACTAATGCAAGCATAAGCCCCAAAATGGGGATTAGTTTTTTAATTCTAGAATTCAAAAAATGCACCAAACAAAGAATTATTTAATTCGTGCATTATTGGCTGCCTATTCCAGGTTAATTCCAGGTGCCAAACGGGCCCTTAGAGAAAAGAGGATAAACTAAGTTGAGAAGCAAGAATGGCAAGCAAAGATGCTTCAATATGTGCCAAAGAAGGGTCATGGTGAGGAAACTCTGCTTTATATGGAAAGGCTCTGTGGATATGAGAGCCTCCAAGATATGAACAATGCCTGCTAGGTCTACAGATGTTATGGTTCTGCCATTTTGATGAGATCGCAAAGGCCATGGCTCTTTTTGAATGCGTTGAGCAAGGTAATTTTGTTGTGTTAGGTGATTGTTTGGAATCTTCTTCTTCAAAATAGGAGCTCCTATTTTTTAGCATCTATATTTAAGCCGGTGAAAAAGGGGCAGTGCTAGAAATTACCCCACTAGCTTAGGAATGTTATTTGCCACTTGTCAAACATTATAATTCCAGGATTTTCTTAAAAATTAATTATTTTACCTTTTTTAATGCACAAAGTATAGAGGACAAAATTATTGTTTTCATGAGGCTACAATCTTTCTTAAATTTTAGAGCTTACAGTTTTTAAGCTGAACTAGATTATAGAATTATGGCACCACAAGTTTTAAAATATTCCTAAAAAAACAAGCGACTCCAGCTCTATTTTTTAGGAAGCCCCCTTCCATAGAACCCCAGCTTATTCCCTGGATCAATTCCTCGTAGCTTGGAGGCTGAGAATAATGTGTAGGTCAAGATTCATTTCATTTGGGAATTCCACATGATTTTGTCAAATAACTTGTTGGGGCTTGGATTGATGCAGGTTAATGGTGTATCTATGTTATAATAGAAGAAATCATGACACACACATCCTCTAGATTCATATAGTGGAATACGCACATATGAAGAGAAAACAACATAGAATAGATGCAAACATTATATTTTTTTTTTACAATGTTAATGGAAAGTTTATATATTTCAATAGTTTTGAATATGATTTATACAATATTGATATGAATGCGATAAAATCTCTCTCTCTCTCTCTCGGGTGCACACGCGCGCGTGCACACACACACACACTAACCCCAAAAATTTGAATCTCTACACATGCATACTATTTGTTCATAAAAACTACTTTCGTACCAAAGTGAATCCAATCATATTCAATGTCACTTGCTTCAATGCTTAAATTTGTCAAGCATGTTTTTTATTAAAGCAAAATCGGGTTTTGAAGGGACCCCGCAACCCTTTATAGCTTTAATTAAGATTTAACTTTAAAGAACCCAAAACAAAATAGACTGCCAAAGTCGCAGTCAACCAGCAAAAGACCAGTAGAACCCCCAATTAAACTAATAAAAAACCAGCAAAACCCTGGACAAAACCAACGCAAAGACAAACAAACATACCAAAACCTATATCATGTGTTTGAGGATCTTTCCAACCTCCTCTCAAATGTCGAACATCTTTTCATAGTCTTACGTAGAGTGGAGACATCTTTGGAAGAAGAAGCTTCCTTCTTCTTCAAAATCACTCTTGTACGCTTACCCAGACCAGAAGACACAACATTATTATCCTCCGAGTCCACGTCAACATCCACAATGGCTTTAGAGGGGCTGTTCCCTTCGAGGTAATAGACAAGGGCATCTAGGTTCTTGGCCAAGGTCATCATGTCATCATAGTGTGCCTGGAGGATCTTCCTAATTGCTTTAGCTCCATTATCCACCCTTTTGGTCAACTCAATTATCCTCTATTCTAAATTGGGAAGCCTGTCTTTGCTTATGATATCCTCCCCATCCATTTTCTTCACTTTTTCCTCCAAGTCCTGGTTCTTGATGGCCAGACTCTTGATTTTCTGGAAAACCCACCTGTCATACTTTAGAATAGCCTTCAAATTTGAGTTATCCAGCTAGAGTTTGGAATCATTAAATGTATTGGGGAGCTCAGAATTCAAATCCATCAAAATAAGGGACCCCATCTCATGCTCTAGAGAATCCTCATAATTGACCAAGGGAACTGTATTAAAACTATAACCCCTTCTCCCAATAACAGGTGAGGAGGAGGGACCGACAGCTTCCTCCGACACCAAGACCTTCTTTATCTGTTCCTCTGCCTCATTGATGGAAGAAGTTGGTGAGTCTTGCGTCGAGGCAGGAATCTTATCATGTTTGTCCTCCAAACCTTCTCCATAGAGATCCACCTAAATCCCAATCTCTTTCTCTTCCCCAACAAAGCCATCCATCTCCTATTCCTCATCCCCTTCCTTCTCTTCCTTCCCTTCATCATTACCCTCTCCCTCGTCCTACTCACAATCTCCACCCTTATCCTCCCCATCCCTTTCCACAGCTTCTTCCCCACTATCATCATCGACAATATCCATTCCATAGTCATTTTCCTTATCTTCCTCCTTATCAAATTTTACCTTTTTCATTGATTTTCTCTCAAAATGAGCAGAACATTCCCAATCTCCACTAGGAAACTTTCATTTCCTTTTATTCGGCGAAAAAAGAAGTTTCTTATTTCCATTAATAGCCAAAATTTTATAGTGCTAATAGATAAGAAGGATAATGCCATTATGAAGAACTGGAGAGCTTACCTTCTTCTTGTGTTTATTGAGGGTGTGTGCCAATGAACTGTTGGGGTAGTAGGGTAGAGAAACCCTCTTCTTGTGTCTGAAATGGTTCAAGAGGAAGAAGTACTAAGTATGGGCTCTCGTAAATATTTTTTTGATAGTGACATATTCCATTATGACAATGAGAACCATTTTCCATAATTCTTTAATTTTGTCAGGATCATAATACCCAAAGACGGGCTTTGCCAACAAAACATGCTCTTCTTCATCCCTAGGAAAAGACTGCACATCTTTGTCCGAGACCTTCCTGACATGGTAGAAGCTCATGCTAGAGTGTTGCATACTAGTAACCATAGCAATGAGCTCCATCAAGATCATAAACCTTGTCCCATACAAAGATAAATGGCCCTTCTCTCAATGCTCTACAATTCTGTGAATAACCTTCTTCTCTTTAACCTTGTCTTACCATTTCCTTTCATAATCCTCTTCCAAAATTTACACTCCCCTTACCACTTACTATAATCTTCAGACTCTTCTCTACGTAAATCCCCTCCCATCTTCTCAGAAATAAAATTAACAGGAACAATTTCAACAGAGTAGCTGAGAATGAGAATCGAACCCAATCTTAAAACAATGCCAAAAACTGATAAAGTGTGAGAGTTAAGATCAATTGAATGCCTTTCACTTTCAAGGGGGCAAGTGCCCATACCATAAATAGGGTTAAGGTGACTAGTTGTCATTTCCATCATTATTAAAAAAAATTCCAACCTTCACAATTGTCCTTTCATATCTCACAACTGCAGAGATATCTTGGGGCAACAAATTTTCCCCTTTCCAAGTAATGATTTTATCACAGTACACCCCATAATTTTCAAGCCTATCCACAGAGGCATTGATTTCATGATAGGTATGTTTAATGATGACATATTTAAAAGATTTGATGATGTCGTGTGCTTTATTGATCGTAATATAAATAGTCCAAGATGGCTTATGAGAACCATCTAGACATTTAACTATGTTCATTGAGTCCCCTTCCAACCATAATTTATCATAATTAAAATCTTTGGCAATTGACAGAGCTTTCCAAGCCCCCATAGCCTCGGCGTAATGACTAGATTGAACACCTAGTGGAGCAGCCACCGCAGCCAGACAACAACCAACCAAATTCTAAACAACTCCCTCAAAACCAGCATTCCTTCAATTACCTTTGGAAGCCTCATTGAAGTTAACTTTTATCCATCTAGGTGGGGAGATAATAAAACCAGCACCTCCCTAGGGTCAAAATTTTTGTGAGGGAGAGAAGAGATCTTCCATCTTTTCTCAAAATCCATGTAGGCATCCTGACTATTCAAACCAGAGTTGTATAGAGATTCAAAAATCCCTGTATAAATTTTGTCAACAATCACACCCGGGGGAGAGGCCTTATCTCTAAAAAAACGTATTTCTCTCCTTCCAAATATGCCAGAAGAGATAAGGGGTAGAAAGACTCCAAATCTCAATAGAATTCGTATTGAAACTTGGATACTTCCACTATAAAAATGAATCTTCTGGTGAGTTCAAAAAAATCTAGCTAATATTCCATCTCTAGAGAAGAAAAGCCCAAACTTGTTCAGGAAAACATAGTGAACAAATAAATGAAGCACCGATTCTACATTTCTGCAACTAAGACAACATCTGTTAGGGAAATAGAACCCCCTTTTGTGAAGGTTGTCCAAAGTGAGAATTTTTTTTTGAAGGGCAAGCCAATAAAAAATATTAACTTTAGGAATATTCTTTAAGCTTTAGCCCAGAAGGGCTGAGGTCCATCATGGCCATAATGTAAAGAAATGACAGAGGCCAGAAAAAATTTCCCATTCGAATTAACACCCAAAACTAAGGAATCCTCTGAATGAGGATAGATTTAATCAAATAGGACAAAAGGATATCAATAGTTTATAAAGGGGGTGCTAAACTAGACAAAGATATCCACTTTGAATCTTTCTAGTAATCATTCACCCAAGAAAATTTTTATTTCCACACATTGAAAGTGGAGTGCTCAGCTAGAGGGATATCCAGCAACCATCTATCTTCCCAAAATCTGATCTTTTTTCCATCACCCAGTTTCTATCTTCTACCAGAAGAATCCCATTCTTTAGATTTTTGAACAGAAATCCAAATAAAAGAGCCCTCAACTACAAACATAGGATCCAGGAACTCCTCTATAGAAGGCTGGGAACATAAATATTTATTCTTCCAAATTAAACCTCATTCCCTTTCTACACTAAAGACTCTCCAAATTTGTTTAGCCAAAAGGGCCCTATTGATAACATAGAGTGGAGACATCTTTTGTCAAATAACTTGTTGGGGCTTGGATTGATGCAGGTTAATGGTGTATCTATGTAATAATAGAAGAAATCATGACACACACATCCTCTAGATTCATATAGTGGAATACGTACATATGAAGAGAAAACAACATAGAATAGATGCAAACATTATATTTTTTTTTTACAATGTTAATGGAAAGTTTATATATTTCAATAGTTTTGAATATGATTTATCCAATATTGATATGAATGCGATAAAATCTCTCTCTCTCTCTCTCTCTCTCTCTCTCTCTCTCTCTCTCTCTCTCTCTCTCGGGTGCACATGCGCACGTGCACACNCTCTCTCTCTCTCTCTCTCTCTCTCTCTCTCTCTCTCTCTCTCTCTCTCTCTCTCGGGTGCACATGCGCACGTGCACACACACACACACACACACACACACACACACACACACACACACACATTAACCCCAAAAATTTGAATCTCTACACATGCATACTATTTGTTCATAAAAACTACTTTGCTACCAAAGTGAATCCAATCATATTCAATGCCACTTGCTTCAATGATTAAATTTGCGAAGCATGTTTTTTTATTAAAGCAAAATTGGGTTTTGAAGGGACCCCACAACCCTTTACAACTTTACTTAAGATTTAACTTTAAAGAACCCAAAACAAAGAAGACTGCCAAAGCCGCAGCCAACCAGAAAAAGACCAGTAGAACCCCCAACTAAACTAATAAAAAACCAGCAGAACCCTAGACAAAACCAACGCAAAGACAAACAAACATACCAAAACCTATATCATGTGTTTGAGGATCTTTCCAACCTCCTCTCCAATGTCGAACATATTTTCATAGTCTTACGTAGAGTGGAGACATCTTTGGAAGAAGAAGCTTCCTTCTTCTTCAAACTCTCTCTTGTACGCTTACCCAAACCAGAAGACGCAACATTATTCTCCTCTGAGTCCATTTCAACATCCACAATGGCTTTAGAGGGGTCGTTCCCTTCGAGGTAACAGACAAGGGCATCCAGGTTCTTGGCCAAGGTCATCATGCCATCATAGTGTGCCTGGAGGATCTTCCTAATTGCTTTAGCTCCATTATCCACCCTTTTGGTCAGCTCAATTATCCTCTATTCTAAATTGGAAAGCCTTTCTTTGCTTATGCTATCCTCCCCATCCATTTTCTTCACTTTTTCCTCCAAGTCCTTGTTCTTGATGGCCGAACTCTTGATTTTTTGGAAAACCCACCTGTCATACTTTAGAATAGCCTTCAAATTTGAGTTATCCAGCTAGAGTTTGGAATCATTAAATGTATTGGGGAGCTCAGAATTCAAATCCATCAAAATAAGGGACCCCATCTCATGCTCTAGAGAATCCTCATAGTTGACCAAGGGAACTATATTAAAACCATAACCCCTTCTCCCAATAACAGGTGAGGAGGAGGGACCGGCAGCTTCCTCCAACACCAGGACCTTCTTTATCTGTTCCTATGCCTCATTGATGGAAGAAGTCGGTGAGTCTTGCGTTGAGGCAGGAATCTTATCATGTTTGTCCTCCAAACCTTCTCCATAGAGATCCACCTAAATCCCAATCTCTTTCTCTTCCCCAACAAAGTCATCCATCTCTTATTCCTCATCCCCTTCCTTCTCTTCCTGCCCTTCATCATTACCCTCTCCCTCTTCCTACTCACAATCTCCACCCTTATCCCCCTCATCCCTTTCCATAGCTTCTTCCCCACTGTCATAATCGACAATATCCATTCCATAGTCATTTTCCTTATCTTCCTCCTTATCAAATTTCACCTTTTTCGCTGATTTTCTCACAAAATGAGCAGAACATTCGCAATCTCCACTAGGAAACTTTCATTTCCTCTTATTCGGTGAAAAAAGAAGTTTCTTATTTCCATTAATAGCCAAAATTTTACAGTGCTAATAGATAAGAAGGATAAGGCCATTATGGAGAACTGGAGAGCTTACCTTCTTCTTGTGTTTATTGAGGGTGTGTGCCAATGAACTGCTAGGGTAGTAGGGCAGAGAAACCCTCTTCTTGTGTCTGAAATGGTTCAAGAGGAAGAAGTACTAAGTATGGGCTCTCGTAAATATTTTTTTGATAGTGACATACTCCATTATGACAATGAGAACTATTTTTCATAATTCTTTAATTTTGTCAGGATCATAATGCCCAAAGACGGGCTTTGCCAACAAAACATACTCTTCTTCATCCCTAGGAAAAGACTACACATCTTTGTCTGAGACCTTCCTGACATGGTAGAAGCTCACGCTAGAGTGCTACATACTAGTAACCATAGCAATGAGCTCCATCAAGATCATAAACCTTGTACCATACAGAGATAAATGGCCCTTCTCTCAATGCTCTACAATTCTGTGAATAACCTTCTTCTCTTTAACCTTGTCTTACCATTGCAGACGCTCCATGAAAGGCATGATCTTTCCTTTCATAATCCTCTTCCAAAATTTACACTCCCCTTACCACTTACTATATTCATCAAACTCTTCTCTATGTAAATCCCCTCCCATCTTCTCAAAAATAAAAATCACAGGAACAATTTCAACAAAGTAGCTAAGAATGAGAATCGAACCCAATCTTAAAAAAATGCCAAAAACCCATAAAGTGTGAGAGTTAAGATCAATTGAATGCCTTTCACTTTCAAGGGGGCAAGTTCCCATACCATAAATAGGGTTAAGGTGACTAGTTGTCATTTCCATCATTATTAAAAAAAATTCCAACCTTCGCAATTGTCCTTTCATATCTCACAACTGCAGAGATATCTTGGGGCAATAAATTTTCCCCTTTCCAAGTAATGATTTTATCATAGTACACCCCATAATTTTCAAGCCTATCCATAGAGGCATTGATTTCATGATAGGTATGTTTAATGATGACATATTTAAAAGATTTGATGATGTCGTGTGCTTTATTGATTGTAATATCAATAGTCCAAGATGGCTTATGAGAACCATCTAGACATTTAACTATGTTCATTGAATCCCCTTCCAACCATAATTTATCATAATTAAAATATTTGGCAATTGACAGAGCTTTCCAAGCCCCCATAGCCTCGACGTAATGACTAGATTGAACACCTAGTGGACCAACCACCGCAGCCAAACAACAACCAACCAAATTCTGAACAACTCCCTCAAAACCAGCATTCCTCTGATTACCTTTGGAAGCCTTATTGAAGTTAACTTTTATCCATCCAGGAGGGGAGATAATGAAACCAGCCCCTCCCTAGGGTCAAATTTTTTGTGAGGGAGAGAGGAGATCTTCCATCTTTTCTCAAAATCCATGCAGGCATCCTGACAATTCAAACCAGAGTTGTATAGAGATTGAAAAATCCCTGTATAAACTTTGTCAACAATCACACCCAGGGGAGAGGCCTTATCTCTAAAAAAAAGTCTTTCTCTCCTTCCAAATATGCCAGAAGAGATAAGGGGTAGAAAGACTCCAAATCTCAATAGAATTCTTATTGAAACTTGGACACTTCCACTGTAAAAACAAATCTTCCGGTGAGTTTAGAAAAATATAGCTAATATTCCATCTCTAGAGAAGAAAAGCCCAAACTTGTTCGGAAAAACATAGTGAACAAATAAATGAAGCACCGATTCTGCATTCCTGCAACTAAGACAACATCTGTTAGGGAAATAGAACCCCCTTTTGTGAATTTTGTCCAAAGTGAGAATTTTTTTTTGAAGGGCAAGCCAATAAAAAATATTAACTTTAGGAATACACTTTTTCAACCAAGCTTTAGCTCAGAAGGGCCGAGGCCCATCATGGCCATAATGTAAAGAAATGACAAAGGCCAGAAAAAATTTCCCATTTAGATTAACACCCCAAACTAAGGAATCCTCTGAATGAGGATAGATTTAATCAAATAGGACAAAAGGATATCAATAGTTTATAAAGGGGGGGCTAAATTGGATAAACATATCCACTTTGAATCCTTCCAGTAATCATTCACTCAAAATCCAAAGGTAGAAGAAAATTTTTATTTCCACACATTGAAAGTGGAGTGCTCAGCTAGAGGGATATCCAGCAACCATCTATCTTCCCAAAATCTGATCTTTTTTCCATCACCCAGGTTCTATCTTCTACTAGAAGAAGCCCATTCTTTAGATTTTTGAACAGAAATCCAAATAAAGGACCCCTCAACTACAAACATAGGATCCAGGAACTCCTCTACAAAAGGCTGGGAATATAAATATTTATTCTTCCAAATTAAACCTCATTCCCTTTCTACACTAAAGACTCTCCAAATTTGGTTAGCCAAAAGGGCCCTGTTGATAACCTTAATGATTCTGATTCCCAACCCTCCCAACCATTTTGTTTTGTAGACATTCTCCTAGGAAAGTAGTGGAATACATTTTCTATCCTCAACTCCTGACAAAAAAAAATGCTTTTGAATTTTCTCAATAGCTTCAGCAAACTTAGAAGGGATTCTAAACAAACTAAGCACATAAATAGGAATCCTTTGAAGAGAAGATTTCATTAACAAGACCTTCCCCGCCTAGCTAAGCAAAGTCTCTTTCCATCCAGCAAGCTTCTTATTAAATTTGTCCAGCAAGTGATTCCAAAAAAACTCCAGAGGTTTAAGACCAAGAGGAAGGCCAAGATAAGTAGAGGGGAAATCCGCTTTTCTATACCCAATAATTCTAACAATTTTAGCTTGCATTTCCTCCAAAGTATTAGTAAAAAGTAGAGAGCTTTTGGCCCAGTTAATTGACTGGTAGCTGCCTCATAGGTGTTGAGGGAAGATTTCATTGATCTGGCTTCTTTGATCGAAGCTTCACCCATGGTAATGGTGTCATCCATGAACTTCTCGTAAGAATAAATGAGAGCAGTAGAAGTCAGTTTAAGTCCTTGAAGTTTCCCTTCCTCCACAAATTTCTCAATAAACCTACCCAGACTCTCTGCAAGAATAGTGAAAAGTATAGGAGAAATACGATCCCCTTTCCTCAGTCCTCTAGAAGATTTAAAGAAATGAGAAGGGGACACATTAACAATTTAACAATAGATGAAACTGAACCAAAAAGTTGATTACAAAGTTGAATGACCTTGGCTTCGAACCCAAAAGCCCTCAAAATATCCTATAAGAACCCCAAATCCACCCTTTCATAGGCCTTGGAAAGATCAAGTTTCATAATAAAACCCTATTTCTTGGCCATCACTAGTGAATGAATGTTCTCATGGACCGCAATAATAGAATCAAGAATATGTTTACTAAGGACAAATCCATTTTGTTGTGGATAAATAATCAGGGGAATAATGACCATCATTCTAGTGGTAAGAACCTTCTAAATAATTTTATATAAAGATTTGCACGGGCTTATAGGTCTAAATTTGTCCAGAGAATCATCCCCTTGAACTTTCAGAATGAGGACAACAAAAGTGGCATTAATCTCCTTCAAAAGGTTCATGGAACGAAAGAACTCTTTAACAACATCATAGATATCTTTTTCCACAATAGACCATAATTTATGAAAAAAGAACAACGAAAACCCATCTAGACCACGGGTCTTCTCCCCTTCAAATAAAAGGACAACATCCCTTATTTCCTTATTAGAAGGAATGACATAAAGGGTCTTATTATGGTCATCATTCAAAATTGAAGGGATAGAGCCAATAATTTTCTCCTACTCCAAAGGATCAAAAATTAAATTAGAGGACAAGAGAGAATAGAAGAACCTGGTAGTTTCAAATATGATGTCATCCTCCTTGGTCAAGACACCATGATCTGAAGTAAGCTTCCCCATTCAGCTAGCCTCCCTGTGCTTGAGAGTGGTCATGGGGAAATATTTAGTGTTCTTCTCACCAACCACCAACCAAAGAGCTCTAGATCTTTGTCTCCATAAAAATTCCTCCTTAGCTATAAGATCATGGTATTTAGTCAAGAGGGTGGATCCCTTATCCCTTAATTCCAAAGAGATCCCATCTTGCGGGATTTTATCCTAGAATTCCTTCAAATCAACCTAAATAGCAACCTTTAGCTGGAAGATATCCCCAAAAATCTCTTTGTTCTAGCTCCTAACTTTACCTTCGATAATTCTAAGTTTCTTAGAAACACTAAACATTGTTGAGCCTTTAATATCTATATTCCACCAGTCTTGAATGTATTGTTCAAGGGAGGGATGAGACAACCATATTTTTTTCAAATCTAAGAGGAAAGTTCCTTTTGCAGTTAATAGGATTAGCCAAGAAAGAAATCAAAAATTGATCAGAGCTCACCTTAATAATGGAAGAGAGAGAGAGAGAGAGAGAGATAAAAAAATACCTAGTAAGCACTCATAAGAAATAATAGCTCTATCAAGACAAAACTAAATCAAATCATTACCCACTCTTTTATTGGATCACGTGTAATTAATTCCCTAAAGATCAACATCCATAAGACCTTGGAAATTACTAAACTCCATCAGGTCCAATCACCCATCTAACTGCGAGGGCAAGCCACCAAATTTTTCATCCTCTCTCAAAGGAGTCTTGAAGTCTCCCATGATAAGCCAACAACTATTGGAAAACAAATCCATACCAAGAGTGAGTTTATTCCAAAATTTAGTCCTGGAACTTTTAGTATTAGGGGCATAGATGTTAGTGACAACCTAGGAGAAATCACCCCTTGAGTTAAGGAAGCGCACCAAGAGCATAATATCTGAATCATCCGCAACAACCCTAGACAAGATGTTCTAGTTCCAAAAGACATTCGTGTCACTAGAAGCACCATCTGAACTAGTGCCAACAACTCTATTTTTAAAAATTCTAATATTGGTGACTTTCTCTAAAGACATCTTAGTTTCTTGAATGAGAAAAATGTCTATGGCCTATTATCTCTAACCAAGTTACAAAGCATGTCTTGTTTGTGAGGCGCATTGAGGCCTCTTATATTCCAAGAGACAATATTTATGCTTTACCAAGATAAAAAGCCTCTAGGATGGAGAGTTGTTTTCCATCCATAATGTCCTTCTTGCTTTAATTCTCTCCAGTTTCCTTAATGAAGGGTCTACCAAGTTTGTTGTTTTTATTTCCCACATCTGCCTTCCCAGACTTGCTTCTGGTAGAAACCCCTATTTGAGTAGATTCATATCCTTTTTTATTTCTCTTATGAACCGAGGTCCAGCAAAATTTCTCCTTAGACCCTTATAGATGTACAGCGGATTCACTCCACTTGGGAATCATTATTGGAGTCTCCGGGACAATGGAACCATCCTCAAAATAAATATCGAAAGACTGCAAGAAAAAAGTTTCTCCATTTAAAACATTGCACCCTTGAACCTCTTCAAATAGGTTTAAATAAATCCTTCCATTAGACTCTTGGGAGACCTCCACTCTTGATTCACCACTCTTTAATAGCATCACTTGGCATGGGGTAATTGTGTTCACGACCTCCTTAGGGGAATTGGTATTTTTCTGGTAAATAACCGACACTTTTAAATCCACATACTCACCTCCAGGCCTGGGGTTGCATATCTATTTCGTAATCTTGTGCTCTTCCCCGATGACCCTTTGTCCTTCTTCGAAGAAAGGCTCTCCATTAGGTTCTTTGGCTTTCCAAACCACTTTCTTATTATTATTCATGTCTGAATCCTCCTTCTGGCTATTACTTTTTTCCTATCTGGATTCTTAATGTCCTTGGCATTTTTAGTCTAACAATCCTCAGCTTAGTTGCCTAACTTTTTGTAGGAGAAACACGCAAAGGGAAAGGACTCATATTCAATAGACTAGACCTAGTTTCCAAGTTTAGAAACCAAGTCAATGGAAAGAGGCAGATTCATAACCTAATTAATAATTACACATAACCAAGCATACACCATTTTGGTTTTAGATGTCATCATTGGATCAATTGAAAGCAGTTCTCCAAATGATTCAGCAATACCCTTGAACACACTTTCATTCCAATACTCCAAAGGGCTAGGAAGGAGAACCCAAAAATGAGCAGAGACAAAAAAGGAGTCATTCATCTCCAAGTTAGGAACACATTTTTGAAGAGCCAAAGATGAATTTCCCATCATCCACAGACCACCACATAATGCTTTAGCAAAATCATCCCCATTTTTAAAAACAAAAGAGAAAAACCCTTTAGGCAAGGCAACAATATCCACTTGAACCTTAAACACCCATTTCCTTCTAATAAAGCCCCTTATGGTGTCAATGTTGGGTCTAGCTCCCACAAACCGGCCAACCAGGGTAAGACTCATCTCATCAATAGATAAATCGATGAGAGAATCATGAATGGATATCGCAAATAACCCCTTAGTTAGATCAAATAAATTGACCACTTCTGGGAAACATGATTTCCCAAAGGGTTTCAGTCCAAATAGGGAAGACCATTTGTTCTCATTCTGTGGAAATAGTGGTTTATCACTTCCCCCTAGGAGGGAGGATTTACCTCTATCTCATGGGTCCCCATCCTTGGAGTCATTCTCTCCTTCTGTTCTTTTTGTCAGAACTTCACCGTCCTGTCCAACCTGCAGCTAGGGTCTAGCAGAAGAACCTAGGGTTTCAGCATGCAACTCGCCTAGGATTCTACCATCACCTTGTTTGAAATTTGAATTTCTTCCCTCCAGCTCTCTTCCTCCTACCCACTCTCTCCGCTTCACTATTCCTAGTGACCTTGAAGTGTTATTCAACAATGCTATCACTAATTTGTCAAGCATGTTAAGTTTATTAAATTTAATATTTATAAAATATATCACCAATCAATTAATATATCTAATTTTCAACTGATGTTTAATTGGATTGAGAATTTAAACATTGGAAAAAAAAAATATTAAAAGATATTCACCAAAAATATAATAAAGTCTAAACTACTTGAAAATGATAACTAACATTCACCCAAAAACATTGGGAGATAAAATTAAATCTCCTAAAAATCATAATGCATAGACTAGAATTCTCATAATCAATACACATATTAGTGCAAGCATCTAAGGAAAATCAAGATATTCAATGAAATTTCATATTTTATTAATCACAATGACATACCTATCATAGAAGAGAGACAAGATTGTATGAATAAAAATAAGAACGAAGATATAATTAGGTTAACCATAATGAACAAATAAATTGTAGGATTATCCCTACCAAATGATTGAAAAACTGAAATGACAATGTACAAAATAATTTGTTTGTGATAAACTTTAAAACTAGCAAGTTTTAGAAAATCAACACACTAATTTGTATACCATTTGGAGGTCTTGGTATTAGGAAAATAAGACCCTTTAATAGAGCCCTTATTGCCAAAATGGAGTGGTTTCTTCTTGAGAACAGGAAAATATTGGGTTGAACTCATCAGGGCCAAATATCTTCAATATAGGCCTACGAACTCCTTTCTGTATGATACTATCCCCACCTCGGACTCGCCTCTTTCAAATAGAATTCTCAAAACTAAATAAATGTTGAGGAAAGGTAGAAGAATGATTATTGGGAATAGTAGTAGCACCAACTTTTGGGAGGACATATGGCATCATAACAAATTCCTTGAGGATCATAATACTTCAACTAGGTTAAACATTGGCTAGTCAATAATTATTGTAACCGGGTTAGCAACTACATTAAATGGAAGAATGACAAGGTCAAATGGAAAGAATTAAAAAACTAATTATGGGATTTTGTTGACATCCCTCCTCATCTTAGCAAGTGTTAGGAGGAAGACCAAAAATATTTCCTTTGCCTTCTCCCAAGTTCCTCACTATTCTTTCGTTATGGCCACTTCTCAACTAAATCAGCTTAGAAAGCCTTGGAAGCTGAAGAAGATAAAACTCAAATCTAGATTCTTAACCTCATCCCCAAGATTAATTTATTTTTTTGGATGGTTAAGTGCATGAAGATGGTGTAGAAAAATGGGGGTATAAGTGGGCACTCTTTTTCTAAAATCAAGTAACAAACAGAAATTTGAGTCATGCACTCAAAATTAGAAGATGTGCAAATAAAAATAATTGTAGTACTTAGAATCTAGTTTCTAAACTACTAATTTTTTTTCAAAATGGCTAAGATTAAGAGGGTCAAAACTCTCACGCATGAAAAATTGTTCCTGCTTTTTTTAGAAAAACATAACATAGTTGTTTCTGTGCGCTTCACAAAATATATAGTTAGATTTATTATTTTGCAAAACCATTTGGTAGGATGATAGGTAAGAGTGAGATCTAGATTTGGTGTATTTTTGTGTAATTTTATGTTGATTTTTTTATTTATTTATGAGTTTTTCAAGTGACTGCATCCTAAAAATATGGTACCTATTTGTGCGTTGGGCATAACTTGCATCAAAATAATCAAAAAATGCAAAAAAAAAATTAAAAAGTCTAGAATCTAGTGTAGAACAGTAATATGTATTTTGTGTTGAAATTGGTTAAGTAGATCAAAATTTATTAAAAAAATGGTAGACATATGTCTATGAGGATTGTCAAGACACTGGTTAAGAAAATTAAACTGTAGTATGCTAATGTTGTCCAAAAATTAAAAAAATTATATGGTAAGAAAGATGAGATGACGTGTGAAATTATGGTGTTTATTTTACAAATACCCACTTGATGATGTGTAAACCTGATGATGAGGAATTTGAGAAGCCTATTCTGAAGAACAAAACACGTGAAAAGGGAGGTAAATGGAGGCAAATGAGGCTCCCAAGGCCCAACCTTGTTATCTAGTCCTATTAAATAGCCTCATCATTAGCTTTTAAATTTACCAAACATAAGCCTAATTAATTTATTTGAATTTAAAGTAACGCAATTATTTTATGGATGTTTTTCTATTTTTTGGGTGGGTGGCCACTTTTTTGCACACCATCTTCATGCACTTAAATAGATCACTTCTCATGGAAATTTTTTGACAATTGACAACTTGAATAGAAGAGGCTTCTTCTTGGTGAACATGTGTGTGGTTTGTTACTCTGATTGCAAAATCATAGATCATCTTTTCTTACATTGCCCATATTTGAGGGAAGTATGGAATAGTGTGTTATCCCTTTTTAATGTTTGTTGGGTTATGCAAGAATCTATGAAATTATTCATTAACCATTGTAAATTTTTACCTTTCAATCACCATATTATAATAAATCCATGGGCTCAGATCCCTCCCTTTCTCATCTGGAATATATGGAAAGATTTTAATAATAATTTTCTAGATATCAATCTAGTAGCAAAAATGTCCTGTTCCAAATCATCAAACAATAGATAAAGGAGAATGTTAATATTGTTATATTTGGAAAAGGGAAAGTACTCCCCACTGTACAAGAGCTAAGGGTTAAACAAAATTGGGGAATTCAACAGGACCTCCTGAATATCAATTGGGGTAGTATTATGAGACGAAAACTCACTAGATGGACTCCCCCAAATGTGGGCTGGGTCAAATGCAATTTTTATGGGTGTACTAAAGGAAATCCTAAGTACTCTTCTTCTAGTGGAGTCATTATAAATTGGAAACACATTCTTATTCAATTTTTCTGCAAAAAATTGGGAATTGGGTCTAACAATGGGACAACAATAATTCCTATTTGGCAGGGCATTAAGCACCTGAAAGATTTGAGCTATGACAATATAATCATCAAAGGAGATTCTAAGACAATAATGGATTATTTACAAGGAAATTTTGTCTGCCCTTGGAACCTATTGGGTATCTTGCAAGACTCTAAAAGAATTCTCTCTACCTTCAAATAGTCTGAGATCTATCATACTTTGAGAGAAGGAAATAGTGTTATGGATCTTATGACCAATTTAGTCCTTAATCATTAGGAGTGGTGTTACTTTAAGTTTGAACAATTCCCTAGAGATATAAAAGAAGTTCTTTCTAATGAAAGGAAGGATGGAAGGATCAATCATGTTCATGATGATGTTACAATATAATTTAACTTTTGTATGTTGCGGGGTCTAGGATATCTTTCACCACAAAGTATAGGAAAATATAAATGGTTGGATGGTAAACCAAAAGTGGATTATAGACTCATGGATAATTATTACACTTGAAATTATAAGAAGTAGAGTGAAAGGATTATGACTTGTATAAATATTAGAGGAAGGAACTACACTTCAAAAATCAACAAGAGAAAATGTTTCATTATAACATCTTATTTCTATAATAAGTGTTATTTCTTAGGTGTTATTAATAATATGAAGAAAAGTATGAAAGGTGATTTCAATCATAGGCAAAGTCCTCTTCATTTGTATTTTGTCAAGAGAAAAGTACCTTTTTTCGATAATTCCTTTATGCTTATGAATAAACCCAATGGTTTATTATATCCTAGTTCTCTTAATTACTCCCACTCATGTGTTGATGCTTGTTGGATGCCATCTTGGTATTTAAAATTGAATTTGAAATGTGATCAAAATAATAATTATCTCATTAATAATTTAATGAGTGGATTTTATCTCATCACTTAAGAAAATTTTGGCATAAAGGGAAACATCTTATCAATAATCTGAAGGATCATTGTAAAATATTTCATAAAAATCACAAATGTCGTTTCATTATTACAGGGAATGATATCAAGCCTCTTCATTCTTTCCAAATAAATAAGAGTTGGGTGTTCAAGAATCGTCACTACCTTTGTGGTAAGAAGAAGAAAAAGGGATTTTTCATTTTTTGCAGAATTTGGCAAAGGTGGGCCTCTAATTTCCATGGATCAGCATCTAAATCTATATGAGCTTACAAGTATTGTGAGGCGTTTAGAGCATTCAAATCTAGGTTTGTGGGTAATTATTGCATAATAGTGAGATTTGGGATATTTTTAGAAAAAGGTGATTTTACGCCTTATTTCCATGCTATGAAGGTCTCATTTCCCAATAATTGAGAAAATGTGTTACAACAAATAGGTCAAGACCAAATCAGAAGGTTCACCCTCCAATGTAATAAATAAGAGATGCAATCATATAATAAATTTGGCCTCAAACGTAACAATGAGTTGCCACGATCGTGTACGAAGATTCCCATTGGAAGATTGGAAACTAATCAAAAAACACAATGAATGACTGGGAAATGAAGAACAGGACAGTCTCGCAAAGAATCAGAAAAATCTCACACTCGATAAGGATAAATGATGTGCGATCATAGGATAAGGTCCAACAAAAATCCAAGAACACACTGTAGGGATAGAAACACAAAAGAACAAGCACAGGTCGACCGCTAATAGAAACACCAAACTGCTCAAACAGAAAAACAAATCTTTTTGGTTGATGCAAGATTGCCAAGATCCCAAGATGGTCCTACATCAGACACCCTAGGTACTTAAAAAGTGACCCAATCACTTTTATGGGGCCAAAGGAAAACCAAAGTGATCAACCTTGGCCTGAGAAATCCATGAAGAACCCTCCACTATTCTGTCCTTCCATTTGACAAGATCATCTGTATACTGCTTCCCTCTTGTACTTCGACCAACTTTGCTATCCAAAATTTGTTAAATCTGATACATCTTAGATTCTTAGGATAATGTTTCCCAACATTTAATCCTTCACTGCTACTACAATTTGTTTCATGATACTCATACAAATCTGCAACATTATTTATACTGGTGATATATCCATGTCCTCTGGTAATTCCACTTCATATGCATTCTCTGAATCAAATTCCCTAAAGACCTTACAAGGACAAAATTTATTCATTCTCAAGTTGTTATAAGTACCAACAAGAAATCTTCCCTTCTACAAGTATGCCATAACTTCATCTCCTACCTAAAATCCCTTATGTCTTCTCTTCATGTCTTCTCTCCTATAAACGTGATTCATTTCTTCCAAATGATGTCTCAGTCTGTCATGTAATGATCTCATAACCACATCAAATTACTCTCCTTCAGCACTCTTCTTAACTATATGACTGGAATCTCTTAATTATGCTACTCCCTTAGGATTAAACCCAGTAACCACTTCAAATGGTGTCTTCATTGCACTCCTATTTAGTGAATTTTTATAAGAAAACTCTACTTGTGGAAAAACTAAATCCCAATTTCTAGGCTTATCTCCAGCTAAACACCTCAACAAGTTCCCTAAACTCTTGTTCACAACCTCAGTTTATCCATTAGTTTGTGGATGAAAAGTAGAACTGAATTTCAAATGAGCTTTCATCTTCTTCCAAAGTGTTCTCCAAAAATAACCAACAAACCTACTATCCTTGTCAAAAATAATGCTTTTAGGTAATCCATGTAACCTCACAATCACATTGAAAAATAAATCAGATACATGCACTGCATCTGTAGTCTTCTTACAAGGAATAAAATATGTCATCTTAAAAAATCTATCTACTACCATAAAGAATGAATCATACCCTATCTGTGTTCTAGGCAAACCAAGTACAAAATCCATACTAATCTTCTCCCAAGGTCTGATTGGTACATTCAAAGGTGTATACAACCCCACATTCTAGCTACTACCTTTTTCAACTTGACATACCTTACAAATCTGTACAAAATTCCTCACATCCTTCTAAACTTGTGGCCAAAAGTAATTCTCGCTTACCAAAATTACTATCTTATCAATGCCAAAATGTTCTGCTAAACCTCCACTATGTTTTTGCTTAATCAGATTATCTCTCATGGAAATTATAGGTATACATAATTGACTACCTCTGAATAAAATTCCATCTTAAATGAAATTATCCAACCACTTACTTCTTTCTGCAACAATATATTCCTTACAGTACTCATCATATCCTAATACTACAATCTTCATCTTAGTCAACAAAGCCCTTCTCCTACTCAAAGCATCAACAACTTTATTTGACACACCACTCTTATGTTTCAGTGTAAATGTATAGCTTTGCATGAATTCAACCCATCTCATATGTCTTTGATTCAACTAACCTTGGTTGCTCAAATACTTTAATGCTTGATGATCAGTATAAAGTACAAACTCCCTAGCTAACAAATAATGTCTCCATTTCTTCAAGGATTAAAGTATAGCATATAATTCTTTATCATACATTGAATACCTTCTCTTAGCATCATTCAACTTCACACTAAAATAAGAAATAGGTCTTCCTTCTTGACTCAAGACATCTCCAATTGCATTTCCACTAGCATCACAGTCTACTTGAAATACCTTTTTGAAATCAGGTAAAGCTAGCACTGGTTGTTATGTCACCTTCTGCTTCAACAATTTAAAATTCCTTTGTGCTCCATGTATTAATTTGAACTCCTTTCTAACTCCTCTCATAGTTTCAGTCATCGCTCCACAGATTGAACTAAAGTTCCTAATGAAATTATGGTAGAAACTAGCCAACCCATGAAATAATCTTACCTCTCTAACAGTCTTTGGTGTAGGCCACTCAACAATGGCTTTCACTTTCTCAAGGTCCATCTTCAATCCTTTTGCAGATATTAAAAATCCCAAGTTTATTAAATCCTCCTTCATGAAAGTACACTTCTTGATTTTTATCAACAACTTTTCTTCCCTTAACCTCTACAATACTTGTTTAACATGCATCAAAATTTCTTCTCTTCTCTTACTGAAAATCAATATATCATCCAAATAAACAATGAAAAACTTACCCAAGAATCTATTCATGAATTCATTCATTAGCCTCATGAAAGTACTAGGTGCATTAGACGATACAAAAGGCCTTACCAAGCACTCATACAATCCTTCATTTGTCTTAAATGCAGTCTTCCACTCATCACCTTCTCTTATTCTAATATGATGATATCAACTCTTCAAGTCTATCTTGTTGAAATACTTATCTCCACTCAAACAATCCATCAAATCATTCATCCTTGGAAAAGGAAAGCGATACTTAATTATAATCTGATTGATAGCTCTTGAATCGGTACACATCCTCCATTGTCCATCTTTCTTAGGTGCTAAAACTAAAGGCATTAAACATGGACTCAAACTTTCTCTGATCAACCCTCTTTGCAACACATCTTGAAGTTCTTCATTCTCTATCAGTGTTATCCTATATGCTTCTTTATTAGGTAGACTAGACCCTGGTATCAAATCCATGCAATGACTAATACTTCTCACTGGTGGTAATCCACCAGGTACATTATCATATATGATGCCAGCATACTCATTCAACAATCGAGTGATTTCTTTAGGATATTCTTCTACCAATACAATCTCCTTAGACTCCTTGGGTACTAAAGAAAAATACACATTATTATTCTTCCTTCCATCCAAAAACTTCCTGCAATCCACTAAAAAAATTCTTTCACTGGTACATACTTCACTCTTAAGAGGTTCCTCTAAGGGTAAAAAAATTTGTTTCATCCCATTAGCAACAACAGTGGATAAATTCTTTCTACAATCATGCATAGCTTGCCTATCATACTATCATAGTCTACCTAAAAGGATATGACATACATCCATGGGCATAATATCAAACAAAACCTCATCATAATACTTCCTAATCTTGAATTTAACTAGGCATTGTTCACTTACCAGTACCTTATGTTCGTCTTGTATCCATGCAATCTGATAGGTTTTAGGATGCTTCAACCTTTGTAGCTTCAATTTGTCAACCAACTCCACTGAAGCAAAATTATTAGAACTGCCGCTATCTATGACAATATTAAACACCTTGTTTTGCACCTTACATCTAGTTCTAAACAAATTCTTCCTCTATATAGACTCCTTCTCTTGTTTCCATGGTATAGGATTCTGCTAGTCATCCAGGTTTCACCTTCATCTACTTCATTGTTTTTCACTGAAGCAGTGGACTCTTCATCAGCAAATGATGTTCTCCTACTGCTTTTTTTCCTTCTTCTCAAAGTTGCCTTGCTTTCATTCAAAGATCTATGTCCTACTTCACCACATTTGAAACAAGTGCCACTAAACTTCCTCCTTTCACCACTACCTTGTCCTTCGTTGCAGTAGTAACTCCTATCATTCCTCCTATAATGATCATTATCCTTAACTTTTGACTCACCTTTACCTTGATCTGCAGAAGATCTGCCTCTACCTCTTTGAAAACTTCATCCTCTGTCTCTTTGTCTTTGCTCATGCCTTTTGTTCAGCTTCTCTTCAGCCTTCAAGACCCACTTATAAGCCTCTTCCACACTCCTAATCTGCAACAAACTAATTTCATCTTGTATGAAAATCCTCAAACCATTAATATATTGAGCAACTTGTTCAACTTCATCATCAATATGACCCGATATGATGTTCAACTTATAGAACTCTTCAGTATAACTTTTAACACTTAGGTCTCTTTGCTTCAAGTTCTACAACTTACTAAAAAAACTTACTTGGTAGTCCTTAGTAAAAACCTTAGCCTTCAACGTATTCACCATCCTATCCCAAGATTTGGTCTTGTCTTTATCCCTTCTCTACCGATATGTCTGCAAATGTTCCCACCATAAAAATGCATGTCCTTTTAACTTAGTGCAGGCGTACTTTACCTTTGTCTCTTCATTAGTTCCCTCAAGTTCAAAATACTTGTCCATCTTTGTAATCAAATCTATCAATTCATCAGCATCTAGATTTCCATGATAATCAGGTGGGTTGAAATGAGGTCTCCTATTAGCATTAGTCAGAGCTCTAATGAGCCTCTCTTCTTCATGATTCAACTCTGATTGTGCCTCATTGTTCTCTCCTTCTACTGATGGTTATGGATTTTGTTCATTTCCTTCTACATCACTTACATCTTCTATATGTTGTCCTCTCCTATGAGCAGTCTCTACTACTTCCAATTTGGCAGAAAGTTGTCTCGACAAATTTAAGACCGCTAGATCTGCATTCCTTGCTCCACCTCTAGCATTTCTCTTGTCCATTTACGCAATCCTTAGTAGTTGTAGGTTGGATCCTTTCAGTCACCACCCCACAAGAAAACCCTAGGTTGGAAACCCTGCTCTAATACCACTTGATGCAGTCAATGATGGAGAAACCTCAAGAAGATCAGTCCAATCCTTGCAGCCAATACAACATACCGAAAACAATAAGCCAAAAATGAGAAGACACAAGAGATTGGCCTTTTTATTATTATCAGAAAAACCATTTACAACAGATCTACAACATGAAGTCCCACATGCCAAGAATACAGGCCTGATTATGATAATAAAACCATTACAAAACCCTAGCCAAACCAAGACAAATAATCTTATGATGATCACCTTTCCCATAGGGACAAGTCCATAAGATTATAAAGCAAAGGCAACATATGGTCGGCCCAGAAAAGATCCCATTTCCCAATAATTGAGAGAACATGTTAAAACAAATACGTCAGGACCCAAATCATAAGATTCAACCTCCAATGTAAGAAATAAGAGATGTGATCATACAATAAAGTCAGCCTCAAACGTAACAATGAGCTGGCACGATCACGAACAGAGATTCTCATCGGAAGATTAAAAACTGGTCAAAAAATACAACGACTGACCAGGAAATGAAGAACATGATAGTCTCACAAAGAATCAGAAGAATCTCATTCGTGATAAGTCCACATAATGTGTAATCATAGGATAAGGTCCAACATGAAGCCAAAAACACACTGTAGCGACCGCAACATAAAAGAACAAGCATAGATCGACCGCTAACATAAACACCAGACTGATCAAATACAAAAATAAATATTTTTGTTTGATGTAAGATTTCCAAGATCCCAAGATGCTCCTGCATCAATCATTCATATGTAGATGTAGCTATACCAGTTCACATTTTATCTATAAGATCCTTTTTGTATAAATCATTTCTATCAGCGCAGTTAGACCAACTGCCACTGAGCCTACTGATAGTGAGTCTTACCTACAATGAGAAAATGGGTAGTGAGACCTTGTGAAAATAACCTTAACTCCTTCAAGATAATGATACCCTTATGGATCCTTTTACTATTCAAGAACTCTGTCATGTGGTATTTTCATTGCCTCCTGACAAAGCCTCAGGTCCGGATGGGTATACGACACTCTTCTTTTAGACATGTTGGGATGTTATTGTTTGGAAGTTGCTGGGAGTCATTGAGGAATCCAGAAAGAGTAAATACATGTTGAAATACTTTAATACCAATAATATTTCTATCATCCCAAAAGTTAAAGAGCCAAAAAAATTTGCAGATTTTCAACCTATTTCTCTTTGTAACACAACCTATAAGATTATAACCAAAGTGATTTACTTGAGACTACATCACCTTATCCCATCCATTATCTCTCAAGAACAAGGAGGATTTGTTTCTGGGTGTGATACCATGGAAGGTGCATTAGTTGCACATGAATTCCTTCATTCCATCAACAGTGACCAAGCATCTAACTTTGTCATTAAGCTCAATATGATGAAGGCATAAGATAGAGTGTGTTGGGATTTTCTCTTTCAAGTTCTTCGCAAATATTGTTTTTCGAAACAATGGTGCAAATGGATTAGAGCATGTATTTCAGGAGTATGGTATTATGTCATTATCAATGGAGTTCCTGTAGGGTTTTTCTCTTCCAAGCAGGAGGTTAGGAAGGGTGACCCACTATCACCAATATTATTCATCATAATGGTTGAAGCACTTAGTAGGAAAATTCAGAGACTTCACACCCTTCGACTATGGAAAGGGGCTCACATAGAAGGCACAAAAATTTCAGTCACACACTCCCTATTTGCTAATGATACTTTACTGTTTGGCATGTCTCAAGTCAAAGAGGCTAGACAAATTAAATAAATTCTAGAATTATACTCAGCGACTTTATGACAGAAAATAAATGCACAAAAATCAAAAAAATTATTTTTTCAACACGAATCATGTCATTTTTAAAAAAAATTGCTCAAATTTTGGAGTTTTTAGTTGATCTTCTACCTTCAACCTACCTTGGTATCCCATTTTTTGTGGGAAAAACAAATCAAGTTATTGGACTTCGTTCATTGATAGAATTAATAATAGAATTGTAGCATGGAAAGCTAGATGGCTTTCATTATCAGGAAAATTTATGCTCATCAAATCAATACTCTCGACAATTCCTAATTACTACCTAACAGTCCTAAAAGCACCCTCCTCAGTTATTCAGCAAATTCAAAAACTAATTAGGGCTTTTTTATGGTCAGGGAACATGAATAATGAGAAAAATATTTCTCTTATTTCTTTGGAGGATGTGGCTCATGTCTCGGGTCTTGGGGGGTGGGAGTTCATGATTTGGGAAAAAGGAATAAAGAATTTGGGGGAAAGCTAGTATGGAAAATGTATACCAAACCTCAAAAAAAATGGTGTCAAGTGATGTTTAACAGGAGTATCTTGATAACCGTAACCCTACGTCCATTCTCTCTGCTACTGATCCCCCCAATGGATCTGCAATTTGGAACTTCATGATGAATTCAAGAGAGGTTGTGTACAAGTATGTGTCATGGGAGGTTAACAAAGGGACACATGTCAAATTTTGGAGAGACACGTGGAATGGGTTACCTGTCTTTTTATCTCCACTGATACACCAGGATATAATAACCACTTCATAAAATATTTGGGGTTCTCAACTCATCAATTATGTTACAGCTATTTGCATTTTTTTAGGAAAAGTCATATGGAAAGATCCAGATGAATTAACTCTTTCATACCAATAAAAGGATTTTTTGTATAGAATAATTTCATCTAGAGAAGCATACTTGTCAGATAAAGAATATTTTCTATTCTGGGCTCCTGCGAAGGATGGAAAATATTCTATTAAAGAGGGGTGCAGAATTATTCAACATATTGACTCCAACAAGGTCCCTTCTCACGCTTATTCATTTTTCTAGAATCATGTTGTTCTTCCTAAGGCGGGATGTTTTGCATGGCTTGCATTAAAAAATAGGATCCTAACTAGTTATAGACTAGAAAAATTTCACATTACATAATCTTTTAAATGCTTGTTGTGTGATGAACACATCGAGAATGTTGATCATTTGCTACTACAGTGCACATTTGCACAAGAGTGTTGGTATTTTTTCATCAATAAGCTTCACTATTCTACTCCTCTACCAAATAATATATGGGATATTTTTCAGTCTTGGCCAGTTCTCTACCTGAATTCTCTATTTGCAAATATTTGGAAATGCATCCCAACTTTGGTAGTTTGGTCAATTTGGTGGGAAAGAAACAAACATATTTTCATAAATGAATCCTCTAAAATTGAGATTATGTTGGAAGGTATTTAGAGGTTAATTTTAGAAGTGGTAAATGCTAGCATCCATCGATGTGGTTTCAATCCAGTGGTGTCACAATGGGATGGTGTAGCTTTGAGGGACTGGAAAATGCTTACCATTCCAATTGGGAGGGGATTTCCTAAGAATGACTTAGTGCAAGTGGACCGAGCAACAGTTAGGCAGATCCCTCCAGATCGAGATTCAGTGAAACTAAACTTTGATGGAGCTTTTCGTGGAAATCCATCAAAATCGGGTGTAGGTTCTTGTATAAGAGACTCTCAGGGAAATTTATTGGCAATCACTGCCTCTCCAATACCTCCAGGGTCAAATAATATAGCAGAAGCTCAAGCACTATTTGCAAGACTTATTTTGGATAAAAAGGGTGAATTCACTAAAAATCATGTTGAAGGTGATTCGGTGGTAATAATAAATGCTTGTGTTAAGAGGGAGTCTCATAACTAGCATATTGCTTATATCCTTAAACAAATTTGGCGCATTTTAGATATATTCTCAGATTTATATCTGTCTCATACGCTAAGGGAAGGGAATAAGATTGCAGACTACCTAGCCAATCTGGGTTGCGATGGGACAGATATAAAGGCTATGCACCCAAACAAGATCACGACAGATTTGCACGATCTCCACAAACTAGTTCACTTAGATAAATCACCATGAAAGGGAAATCAGACTAAAATGTGATCAGACTCATCCCAACATCGACAAGAATTTATATAATATTAATTTTTATCGTGGGTCACCAAGGTTGCTAAGAATAAAAAATAACATCATGCACTAAACCAAACCAAGTTGCTCTAGCTTCGAGGACATACTTCACACAAAAGTACAGTATGATTCAAAAAGATTAAATGGTGTCGATATATTGGCCGCATGCTTCAAGATTTTATATTAGATTTCCTACAAATCACCATTATTATTTTGCATTTCTTGGAAGTGATGAAATAATTGTGATGGGTGTAGGGTACAAGTCGCAGACTATGGTGATAGAACATATTGGCCGCCAATTCTCATCTTTAGTTGTTGTAGGGACACGTGGATAGCCCTTACACTTAAGAGAACCTTTAAAAACTAAATGATCATGATTTCACACATGTCTCCATCCAGAATTTATGTATTACATTCATTTTACCTAATGCAGAAGCTATTTTTAATTAATGCTCCCAGATCAAACACTTTATTTCGACTGGTGGTATTTGTGTGAAAATCTTATTTAAACCATCTTTACCAAGCACCATTACAAGATTCGCAATGTCAAACCAGATAGAGGTGTGTGTTCCGTATGATGAATGTCCAAGATACCACTATGAACTGCTACCAAAAAACTACAGAATCTGGATTTTTCCTAGTGAGGATGAAGATGTACTACCATCAAATATTTCTGACCCCATGTTGGATGATATATTTTTGCTCCACTCTTCCTCCATTCGAACATCCATAAAAATAATAATTGGGGAAGAAAATATTTCTCTAAGATCAAAGTAGTTTCTGTATCTGTCACCGGTAGTTTCCATATTTTTATCAAATACAATGGATTTGATGCATTTTTCCCATTTACTAGAAATTCTCGCATTTAAAGTGGTGAAACCCCAGTTCTGGGAAGTAAAGAAGTTGCAGAGAGCAATGCAACAATATGATTTCTAGTCTGAGAACGCATTAGTGATGGGATTTTTCTCATGACATTTGCTTCTCAAGATTCATGCACATATGGTCATGTATGACAGCATTAAGGGAGCAGTGGAGAAGCAAAGTTTCAAATATGTGAAGACTGTCCTGCATTTGACTAGTTAAGCTTTGGACTATAAATTGGAGGAGAAGATAAAAATGGTTGTCAACATGCTGCTAAAACTATTGGAGGTTCCAAAAACTTCTATCTCCTCAAGCTCTGTTGTTCACCCAGTCCCAATCCTAACATATCTTGTTCCTGAGGTGGCGGTTCCAAGCAACAACTAGTAGATTACTGGTGAAGCGGGTTGGTCCCCCGATGTGAAATCCTCTCAACCAAAAATGATAGAATTGGCATGGTACAATGATGCACTTGCCTCTTGAGGTTGGGGAGTTGTGGCACATGGGTCTATGTGGGAATCGAATAAGATGACATAATAGATTTCGGGTTGGTCTGCAGAGCCTTCGAGTTGGTCTCCAAATTTTTAGCCAGAGTTTGTGCCACATGTACCTGATGCAATGGAGGAGTAACTCACGGGTATATCCAATTTTGATTACCTTTTTTCTCATTTACTTGTATATGATGATTTTAAACTAGACTTACTGCTCATCGATATATCTGCTACACCTACTTCATCATGGACATACTTGTTTTTGTATGGAAACAATGGTTTTAGTTCACATGTAAGTCTGCACAAATATTGTTTAGCAATCAAGTATTGTCCGGGTTTTGAATAATATTGTAAAGTAAAAATACATGTAATCAGTTGTTTTTAGGGTGCAATGTTTAGATTTTTGTTTTGTCTTTTGTAAATGAGCTATGATATCGGGTTTTCTTACTGGTTCTTTCCCGTTTGATCTCTCGAATCAGATTATTCATTATATATATATACAGTGGTATGTCCACTTTTGTTTTTAGAAAAATCACCTTAACTGGTGTCACCTTTTAATTCGTGTTCTTTTCATGGGAGTTAGTTTCTCCACAGTTTTTCCTATCTCGGGTTTCAACGTAAATTCTAGTGTTCATGGTGTTGATGTTTTGTGCTTTCATGTTTAAATATATATTATAAGTTTTTGATTGCTTAAAGTATTTACCATTTAAGTATAGTTTGTGAAAAGAGTTTTGGAATAACTCATTTATCNACCCCCCCCCCCCTCCCCTCCCGCCCCTCAATTATTCAACCTTTTAACATAGCAAATAATAGATTAAAAAAATAAGATGAAATTGCATAAATGACTAGTTCACAAACCTGCGTCACACTTTTATAAAGGAAAAGGTTAACACAACCAAAACAATTTAATTTTGATGGCCTAAAAGTGGCATTTCTATTTTGAATTTAAAGATGATGTAAAATGATGAAATGTGTAAAAAATGATGAAGTTTATACTTACTATTTTCAAAAAAAAATTTGCAAAGAATTGATATATTTTTTAAATTTTTAAAGCCAACTTTTCTATTGCTGAAAAATGCTAAAAATCAGGGGGTCTAGTTCCCACCAAAAAACCAAATGTAAATGAACTTATTTTTCTAGATTTCAACATCCCAAATAGATGGCATGCATAACTAGTAAATGAAAAAAGAAAAAATAGTTTTTGATGTATATTTTCTTCGTTACAACATTTCAAAGTCCAACATACCCAGATTTGAAAGTTTTCATCTCCCACCATATTTTATCTATAAAAAGTGTCTTAATCAAAAATTATTATACATTTGCGAAGAAGACTCTCTCCTCTATTGATCCATATATTTTTAAAATTATTTAAATATGACTCAATATTTTTTTTCTTTTTTCGAATCAACCTCTTCTCAAATATTTGAATACCAACTTGCAATATTTGTTAATTAAAATATATTAAATGTAATCAAAATATTATAAAAATTATATGAACATAATTTGACTTTGAGCTCTACGAAAGGATATTTTTAGTTTTTTTAATAAATTGAATTTGAAGGAGAAATTTGTTGCAGAAGTGAGAATTTCTTATTTTTTGAGGAATTTGGTGGTGTAGCTTCCACTTAGGAAGCCACCTAGGATATTTAGGATAAAATGGGTTCAGCCAAAACCCTACTATTATATATATGTGAAAAGAGGCTTTAGCCCCTTTTTGCGTATGCGTTTCAGTTGAAACGATTGGGACAGAACTGATTTAGCCAAATTGGTTTCAACCAAAATACTTGTACCACGCAGCTGCCACATCGCTTCCACATGGGTTCAACCAGAACCCTTCTGAATGAAAGCATTTCGGTCGGATCCATCCATGTTGTTAGCCCAAAGTGCAACGCAGATTCATACTTTTACCTTGTTGAAAAGCGATTGAAGGCAAAAAGGAGCGGCTAATGATAGATAAGAAAAAATGATGAAATAGCATAAATGAGTAGTTCTTTATGCCAGAATGTCACAATCAAGTTTTAAAAAATCATTTAATGATATCAGTAGTAATAGATTTGAACTATTTAGTTACAATGAAAATTTTATTATATGAAAGGCACTAAGCCTTTTTTTGTATTGGGATAGTGAGCTCCTTAGACTATGATCTAAATTTTGTAATAGAGTAAATATCATATAGTGAGTATACTTCTCACTATGTTTTTTCCCATGTTGGTTTTTCCATGTAAATATGGTGTTCATGTGTGTAAGGAATCACTATCTTTATCTTCTATTGATTATTGATTGAATTAATTCTGATCTGAGATAAAATTGTCAAAAAATTAATTGCGTTGATTCAGTCCCCTCCCTAGCACTTAGTAGTGTTCAACATGATGATACTCTTTGGACTACTTTGTGAGCTCTTTCAAAATAACAGAATTATATAATTATATTTATCCACCACGCCCTTAAAGTTTTGCTTGTGAATCTAACACTATTTAAAAATATCTTGAGAGACAACAAGTTGCATTCATGTATATGAATTACAAAATGATTTCTTGACAATTCATGTGCTTTAGAATATGATAAGATATGCTAGATTCTACGCTTTGATTTGAGTGCAAATGTGAATGGATAACTCCAAAATGCAAAGATGAGTGGAAAGCTACCCTAGGATCAAAGTGTGAGATTAGGCTTGTTAACCAAATGTTTGATTTTGATTTTGATTTTATATATATAGAACGATCAAGATCATGGTTGCGACACAATTTCACACCTATGAACATAACTTAAGTTAAACAACCAAGTTGGATCGATTTTCAATATGATTGGATTATGTATCAATAATGATGGATTATTGATCAAAACCACCCATAAAAACTAATCAGTCTAAGATTGTGTGCATATAAAGTTAAGGATAAATAATAAACAATAGACACACGGGCCCAATTATGCATAAAAATGTGTCATTTATAACTATATAAATACATCAATTACACCAAAATAACTAAATAAAAATATGCATTAAAATGCATTTTTACCACTAGAAACAGTAATAGTTACACGCTAAAACTTCTTAATAAAATTTAATCATCTCAATCAACTTATATTCATTAACTATTATTGATATAACCCTGTCATAAACAATTACATCTATTCTATTACCTTATATCCTTGAACTATTGTTGATATAACTCATCATAAACAATTAAATCTATTGATATGTAATATTCATATGTGAAAAGCAAGTGAAGACCTATAAAATTTTAACACTCTTTCCTCTTGGTAGACCCTCAAAAAAAAACAAGAGACTTGACTGATCTCCAACCATGCATCTAAACAAGCCCTAAATTTTCTGTGTAAAAAGGCAGAAGTCAAGCTATTAACCAACAAACAATGATATGAACAAATACGTGAATGATAAGTTAGACTCACTCAACTGTACTCGTGTAGACTTAGCATTTCCAAGAGCTCTTCAATTTCTCTACGTATGTGTGAATTCCAGCGTTAAAATCAAACAAATTGCCTTCTATCACTATGCATGATTTAGGGTGACGCATAACTTCCAAAACGTTTTGAAGTTTCGAGATACTTGATATATTTTTTAGGGTTCATATTTCTTTTCTTCGAAATATTGTAGTTGCAAATAGTTTATTTATTTTTACTTAATAGAAAATAAAATTACATTGTAGTTTATGGGAAAAATATAATGGTTTAAATTGTATTAAAATTATAATTTCTTAAAATCATATAAGAATAAAAAAATATTATTTAATATATATCAATATATTATTCTATATCATTTAATGTCTATCGATATTATATGTTAAGTTATAAGAATAATTAGACCCGAAAAGAGGTAGACACATTCATCTAATTTGTTATTCTATTCAATCATATTAACAAGTGAATCAACATCATTATGTCAAGGATCTTAACTAATTTGCACATCATTTTGTTTGGGTTCTTGTTTTGATAAACCATCTTCATGTTATGGGTATGAGATATTTATGCTAATAAATATTCCCCTTATGAACAGCTCTTGGAGATTATATAGATTAATGGTGGAGATTAGGACTCCCATAAAAATCTCAAACCTTCCATTTTTCAGAGTAATATTATTGACCTTACATATATTACTTTTTAAACAATATTATCCAAAACATTACATGATATATAATTGAAAGTATGTATCACCTAAATTAGGCAATCAAAACGTGTTGCATGGCCATAGGCATACTAGATATTTAACAATCAATATCTATATCTTAATATAGCCTAAAATTTTGTTACATACTCCAAGTCTTATCTATTCAAAGTAGAAATGAAGTAAGCTATCTATAACTAATATACTATTTATTATTTTACGAATTATTAAATGACAAGTTGAGAGTAGGAAGAGAACCTTTGAGCTTTACTCCATTTAATAAGCCTCAAGTTACTATAGAGCGTAAATTGCCATTACTTGATAATTATAGATAAAGTCTAGATAGATATTATGTTTCTAAAATGAGTTGGAGTGAGCCTAGACCTTTTGACTCATTCCTTCATGCCAACTCATCAAAGTCAAAATCCTCTCAACCACCTTGCATTCTCTTTTAAGGTGAGGAAGGATTGCTTATGGATTTAAAAATGATCTTTAATCGCATATGTCAAGTAATTATTTTTTGATCATGGTGCTTACAAACTATATTCAAGTGATATAAACATATTTTTATAATGCACACCATCCTCAACTTGCTCCTTTACTTAATTTAGGTTTGCAAGAAGGAACATCTTTCTTTATCTCTTCTTGCTCTTGCTTGGGACATATCTCATCCTTCTCCGCCAATTTTGGTCATCTACTGTCATTTCCCATATGGAATTTTGTCCAACCTTATTCACCTTTCATCTATCCTCTCTTGTGGAATTTGACACATAATTATAAATCCACCTCCACCAAAATCTCTCATTTCCCCACTCACTACTTCTTCCACCTAACTAACTCTCTTAGGTTCTCCTTTCTAACTCGCCTCTTGGTCATATTTTATTTTCTTACTTCTTTGTTTTGTATAACCCATCCATCTCAATTTTCTCTCTTTCTCTTGTTATATCTCTCAATGGACTTAAATGAGCATTGCATTATATTCACCTCCACTAAAACCATATACAAATTTTCTCATCACTTATATAATCTAGTATTGAAGTTCCAAGAAAATATTTAATATGCTTCTTTTTAAAAATGTACTTCTTTTCTTTTCTTCTTTTGTATCCTTCAAGAAACACTTTCAAGTTGTTGCAATAACCTTTCCTCTTCAAGTTACCTTTGATTTATTATGAAGAAACTCTTCATCCACACATTCCTATATTTCTACGACTAAATATTCACCCATACGTAACAAAACCCATTCAGCATATTCCACTTATTTAAATTTTTTTTTTTTTTGTTTTCCTCAACCATAAATTTGTTTATGCACTTATAATACTCCTATTTACATATAGATCATGGGAAACATCCATGTTATTATCTCAAAACACAAACAATATTTTCTCTTTCTACTATATTTGCACACAAATCAACATGAAAGCATCATGGAAACCCATAGGCATCTCCTTTAATGATGCTTTCTCCTTCACTCCAAGGAATGTTCTAAAAAATAATATGCTAGTAAAATAGCATCTTATTCTATTTTCTTGAAGGCATAATCAAATAGTTATTCCACCAATGTTTCAATATCATTCTTAATCCATCTACTAAATTTCTTCCTCTACTACATTCTAGATGTATGTTGTTCAACTCTTGACTATTAATTACATTTTAATTATATGTTGCTATCACATGATGAATTTTTAAGGATTTGTTATTTTTTTCTTTGACTTCAATATCCTCTATTGATGATATACCTCTAACTTCTTCTTTATTCTTTCTCTTCTTTCTATTTCTAAGTTGATTACTCCATCTTTGTTCATTCTACTTTAGGTGTTCCTATATTGAATCTTCTTCTTTATAGCCTTCACATGTTTATTATTTTAGATGCATATTCTTCTCAACTATTATACTATAATACTAGTCTCACATATATTCTCTACAATTAATTAAATGTAAATTACTTGACCTTCATCCCCTCTACATTGTTCTTGGCATCATTGAGCACAATGATAATTTCTTGCGTAAAGAGATGTGCACCTTTATTCCAAAGTTTAAAAACATAATATCTAACTTCTAAAATATCCTCTTTATATTGTGTAGAGGTTTTAAATACATAAATATATGGTCTCTTTATTGATTATGAATAACTTGTACTGATTACCTCTTCTCTATCATTTGTTTCTATGTCGTACATGTGTGACCTATGGTTTCTCTATTATTGTCCAAAGACTCTATGGATCATCTTCTTTCAACAAGTTAGAATTGTTTTTTATTGACCCATTATTATCTCCCCATCTCATGAGATGGTGATGATGGTTGATGCATTCCTCCATAGTAAACTAGATAATTTCTCTTTGTTAAGATTAGTGTAGGGTCCAAGACTATCTACAATAGAGGATTGGAGTGTAAAGTTAACAATTATCCTAACATATTCTTGCAATAACTAAAAATTAAATTGCACAAACACTTTAAAAATAGACTATAATAAAATCAAGTCTATTACTAATGCAATTGAAATTAAAGCCTTTTTAATTTTTTTTTATCAAAGAAAATCTATTAAATCTATAAGATCCATTGTCTGAATAAAATATTACACAAATTATATAATTAAAACCAAATCATAAATATTTAAAAAATTAAAATGGTTTAGCTACACATAAAACAACATTTTTATAGATCACATACTCATATATTTAAAAGAAATTGATACATTCTCTACACATAATTATAACTATACAAAATATACAATACTTTATTTAATCTAAGAAATACCAAAATATCCTCCTCCCCTAGGATGAGTAGGAAATTTCTCCACTATAAGATAAGATTGATTCAATCGACAAATGTTATCAAATTATTCAATTCAAAATAGATCATTAATAACAAAAAAAATATGTAAAACTAGATACACTATGTTATTATTTAAATTGAACTAGATGCACATTCCACTTGTAAATATGTTATTCTAACAAACTTTTGAAATTTTAGAAGCTTATTGATTTAAAGAATCTCTTCTAATCTTTTAGTAAATATCCTAATCTAACTTGATTCTTTCAATGATTGGCTATATGGTGTGTCATAAATTATGCTCATTAATTGTGAGTCTGATTTCACACTCTCCTTAGCACTTGTTTTAGTTTCCATGACCCTAGAAATATTATGGACCACTTCCAACCTTGAATTCAACCCTCAACTATAGAAGATATGTCCTACCATATTTCAAAATTCAAATATCTTATTCCACATTTAGCTGTTGTCAAAACTAAAAACTAGGACCAGATCAATATCAAAGGCCCTAGATGTTGTATGCCACTTTCTAAAGCCTATTTTGGAGGGGTTATGTCGATTATATCACTTAACCTACCAAAGTATGTCAAATTTTTGAATATTTCAATTGTCAACCTTGACATTTTGAAATTTGGTCTTGTTTTTTTATTATGACTATTTTATGTCACTTTTTTATCAATAATTAACCTTGTGGGTCATATATAAGCTAGTATCTTTCCTAATTTGGATAAACATATATTGAGATATATGATGTGCACTTTGTACGATAGAAAGGCTCTGCTAATTTGATACTACAGGTCTACAAATTTGAGGAATAATCAACAACATTGAATGTCCATCAAGTCTTCATCAATTATTCATTGCAAAGATGATGGAAGCTTCAAGGAATTTTGAGGATGATAGGAATTACTAACTAGCGATTGGATTGTACCTCTCCTCAAGGGTTTGGAATGATTTCACGCCCCTCTTGGTTTTTTGAGTTTTAGCATTAGAAATTATCTTTATCATTTTATATATTTTCATTTACATGATTCATGCATTCTCAAGTCAGTGTATACACCACCACCTTTTGATTACCTCGTCTAGGGTTTAGCCTGATACACTTGAGTTATATGCATCTTGTTTATGTTTAGGTACTTTATTTCTCATCACAAGCTTAGCCACAGTTAAGGTTTAGAGCACATACTTTTATCTCATATCCAATTTGGCTATACAGGAGGTGGGAGCACCAAATGAGGGTTTGACTAAGATGATAAGTTATATAGATACAACCATTTTCCCCTCTCTTTGTGCTTGTGTAGCTTCATATCTAAAATTTCACATCTATTGCCTTATATAAAATGATTGAGAAAACTAAGACAAAGACTAGCAGAGAAATTTTAGGAGAAGAAATCTTGGGCTATGGCATCTAGAGCCCTAGTCTTACATGTTTGCCCTAGAATTCATAGGAACAAGAACTGCGAGTCTTCTAATATCAAATATGGGCAATTTTCAGCAATTGGATACACACCAGACTAAGGTTTCTTGCTCACTGGACCAACAGTTTCAAGCTCTACTAGTTATCACAAGTGCACCTCTATCTGTGTTTCATCTGTGTTAAATTATCTATGGCTTCTTGTCTATTTCCAAATATGGTTTTGTGCCTTATTTTATCATTTATGCATGCTTTTAGACATAATTAGTTCACACCTAAATCAATCAATCTATCTATCATTCACCAAAGAAATAGAGCCCAAGTTGGTTGACTCTCTTTGACTAAATTTAGTCAAGCATTACATCTTAGGTCTGTTCATATTCCATTTTTTATTAAAGAGAGCTTTGTTCTAATTAACTTACGAACTAGAATCATCCATTTCTTTTATGTATCAAACACTATCATGCTCATGTCAATTCATGACAGTTTTTACTTCTACTAGGACTATTCATATGAAACATGACTAAGCATCTATAAATAGATTTATTACAATTAAAATACATGTTTTAACTCAACTAGTCTTCTAAAGAAATATAAAGAAATGTAGCTCATGAAATTATATATATATATATATTATTTAGCCCTTTCAATCCAAACTAATTATTTCTTATAATTCCATTACTCTCCCATCCTACTTTGAGCTTTGTAGTATATCCACTAAACCTAATTATTTCCACCAAACCCACTTATATAGCTATAGACCTACTTAGCTATAGACCTACTTAAAATGTGATGTGCTTGGCAGCAGTAGATTAAGTTGGGCTTTGTAGTATATCCACTAAACCTAATTATTTCCACCAAACCCACTTATATAGCTATAGACCTACTTAGCTATAGACCTACTTAAAATGTGATGTGCTTGGCAGCAGTAGATTAAGTTGGCTGATATAGACTAATGAAAATTCAAAGTAGACAGAAGTGCAATAGAATAAATAATACACATAAATATCTAAACTAACCAAATTATACCTTAATAATTTTTGTCTATCTAGTGCTAGTGCAAGTGCAAGAGTGTGGTAAAACATTCATATCAATCTAGAAGGCACCCTTAATTTCCACGCTAATTGAATCATAGAGCAATTTTCAGATTCCAATTTGAAAAGGATGCACGTGTGCTCCACTCATAATCGACTGCAATGCAAAAGATCTTTAATCAAAAGTTTTTACATTCAATATCAAGTCGGAGTTGGCAAAAATACCTGTCACTGAGTAGGTATGGTGGACAACCCGATTACTTCTCAAGACTTTCTTACTTCTAAAACGATTATTTATATCCCTTTCCTGATAAAAATTTAAAAATATATAATTACACTTTCGTTAAATCTAGAACGATTATTTATATCATTTCATGACAATTACAATTTAACTTTTGAATCATCCGTCCAGTTGCTTTCTGTAACATTTGAATTTGGTTGTCAAAGTTGATCTCTGTTCAGATTTGAACTTGCTTTTTACGTACGCCAAAATCTGCCCTCTGGGTCCCTGGATTTGTATTCCTAAAGCAAATTTGATCGAGTGAACAGTCGCACAAGATTCCGCGTAATCAACTGTTTTATAAATTGTTTTCTATTTTATATAGAATTCTTGAAGTACTGTAGATGGTGATGGGTTCGTCTTGTCTGCAATTCGAAATCGCTTTCCTGGCAGTTTCACATAGGACTAAATTCATGGAAGCAGTATGAACTGCACGTATTTATTGCA
>MU225179.1:82918-108598 GCA_018584345.1 Thuja plicata | reverse complement strand
CAATGTCAACTTAAATAATATACGTTGTCATGAAAATATTCTATTAAATTCTTTCAAATCCCCAGATTTGATGAGCTAATGAAAGGTAAAACATTATGTCAATAATATAGACCGAAGAAAGAGACAAACTATGATGGTCTCTTGAGTTGTGTTAACTTTAATGTGCCCATCCGTCGGTTTTTCGACAATTAATAATTAATTCTGACGGAAGCACTATACTTTCGACAGACAAAACGTCGGAGAAAAATCATTTACGACATTTATTGCGACAGTAATCCTATACGATCAATAGGGATACCTGTCGGAGAAATGTTGCATAACCGTCGCTCTTCTAACAGTTTAAGTGTCGTAAATAGAAATGTTTTGACAGACCATTCGACATTAAAGCCATATCACCGACAGGTATATCTGTCAGAATTTGGTGCAAATTGTCGCTATTCCAACAGTACTAATGTCAGAAATAATTTTTTGACAGTTTGTGTCGATGGATGAACTGCAGGAAATGCCATAACGAAGCCGTTGCCATGTGCAAGTTTTCGACATGATATGGTGTTGGTAAACCGACGGGTATGTCTTCTGTCGCAATTTCCAATGCAAAAATGGCGACGGACTCAATTGTCGAAAGTCTGACAAATGAGCGTTGCAAATCTGACAAATGGCCGTCGGAATTTGACCTCAAATGTACTAGTGATATCACATTTATAAACAGTATATAACCACTATTAATTATATAATTAATATAGTACTAAAAATATATGCAGATTTTGATTCAATAAATCCTTCTCTCACCTGAATTGTCCATATTCCTTATTAATCATGACCAAGGATTTAAACTAACATTCATTATATATTTAAAGTACAAATCATTAAAAAGGCTTAATATAATACATAAAATTTTAATATTTCAACAGCTCTTTTATTTTTAAACAATTGTTATTAGATAAATTCAAGATCATGAAACCTTAGATTAGCTTATAGTATGAATTAGTTGCGATGTGAATCACGGGTGCTTGCTATTCGTTGCCGACGCACTAAAGATTCTTAGCTTGTTTTATTTATTTGATCTTTTTTCTCTCTTAACATTTAATGCACACGTGTAAGATTTTGAGCAAAACAAATATCCATCAAAAAGTACGTACAGTTTGTCCTGTTTTGCACAAGTAAACTCCATTCACATTTCTCTCGTTTTAACATTTGGCCAAAGACATCTATTGGCATCTTTTAAATAGACGTATTCATAATATACCCCTCCAATTATATATATATATATATATATATATATATATATATATATATATATATATAGATTTATATTTATATTTATATTTATATTTAAAGAATTAGTAAGATTCAGTTTGATTGTCTAGGTATTTTATTTTTAAGAAAATTATATTATACATAAATATTAATCAAATTCATAAAATATGGAGAGTCCAAGTTTATTCTTCTGGAGTTGACCATATACATTTTTAAAAATGTTTAGAGACAAATCTTGAAGAATAATTTTCTATTCTCTTAACATTTAACACACGTGCAATATTTTGAGCAGCACAAATATCGATCAAAATGTACTTACAATTTGTCATGTTTTGCACAAGGACACTGGTTCATATTTCTCTCATTTTTACATTTGGCCAAACACATCATAAAAGACATTTGTCGGCATCTTTTAAATAGACGTATTCATAATATCCCTACTGAATTATATAATTTATATTTTTTTGAAAGAATTTAGTAAGATTCAGCTTGATTGTCTAGGTAGTTTATTTTTAAGAAAATTATAATATACATAAAGATTAATCAAATTCATAAAATATGAAGAGTCCAAGTTTATTCTTCTGGATTTGACCAAAAATGCACAGAGTCGAATCTTGAAGAATAATAAACTCATATAAATAAGCTAGATGTGCAATTATTTTATTTTAATTAAGAGTTGATAACTGGGAGATATTTTCTACATCAAGTTATATTATGATATTGATATTAGGATTCAATTGTATAGTGTTCAAGTCAAACTCATTGACCCATGTTTCATGAGTAGTGGTTCACAAAAACCCATCTCTCGTGACATTATTATATTATTTGACATATATTATAATTACCAATTTTTTATTCAAATATTTTTAAATGCATTCACATTATTGCATTACTTTTTAATGTCAATGTAATTACTCCTATTAGCCTCATACATGTTAACTTTATGTTATGTGATCAACAAACTATAAATTTCCACTATTATGCATAGATGAGAGATTATACATCATATGTGTTACCTCTAGTCATTTAGTAATTGAACAAATCACTCCTATTCTTATGGTTGTAGACACTTAAAATTGTCCTCAAATAAATAAATATATTAGTTGTTTAATTATTTAGGTAAAATGATATGATGATGCAAAATAAGAAGTTAAATAAGCAAATTCGGGAAATAAAGACTAACGAAAAGTAGATAGACACGTGTAATGACTTGAAATGGAAACTAGAAAGTTGTACTAACCTATGGTTTTAATTTGAAGTGATTTTACTGGGTACAAATGGAACTGGGTGTTCTATTCTCGGGAAGAGTTTATAGATTTTTGTCGTGTTGCGTGTGATTTTGCCTAAAATTTTCATAGTGTGTCCGACAGGTCCCGAACTTTTCAAAATAGTTTTGATAACTACACCACTGGTTCCTACACACACAAAAATGGGGAAAAGGTTGTGGAAACCTTGGTCAAACCCCTATTTAGGAAGCAACCTTGAAAATGAAATAAAATTGCATAAAAGAAAACAAATATAAAGATAAATATTAGATCTACCTTGTAAATACCTTCATGAATAGATATTTAAATCACACATATTTGTGAAGATGTTTGTATGTTTCACGTGGGATTCACTTAGTGAACCTAAGTCATAGCACGTGCATTCGTGGCATACTAAAGAATCCCCCTATTTTCAAAAAATATTGCCCCAAACTCCCTTTTTGTCATCCCCTCCAATACCCCCACACTTGTTTCCCTATATAAATCCCCACCCCCACCCCAAAAAAACCCCCTCCCCTATTTAGGCAATATATTGGTGCAAGATTCCCAACATCATAAAGGAATCTTCAACATGTCCTAACCATCTAGGACTTCTTGTTTTCAATAATGATCCATTTGTAAGACCTAGTGCCAAGATTTCATCTTTATGAAAAACTTGGTCAACTATGGTCAAAGGATACACAAATCTTCAAATTATGTTGTTTTTGTGTTTTAGGTGTTCCTTACCTATAGTTTTGGTCAAAATGTGACCCCTAGGCAAGTGAGCAATCAAAAATTGTTCATTTTGAGAAAAATAAGCAAAAATGCAACATTTGCATAAAAAGTTGCATAACAACATTTTGTCGACTTGACAACTTTTTGAAAGTTGGTTTTAAACCTTCCTCCCCATGGATCATTGTTTGAAATTAAGTTCTAACCATTGGAGGAACTCCTCAAAAATCCCTTACAGGTGGGTGGAGGAGAGATGACGTAAAAAAGTTGAACTTATCAATAAAATTGAACCATTTTCCTGCAAACAGTGAATTGTTCTGGATCTGTACGGTCTTGTACGGACTCAAACAAGTGGAAGACCAATGTATTTCTAAAGTAGAGTGAATCAAATTTTATTTTCATTTGATTTGAACCTTTGATCTATTGTAGAACTAAAGATATTGTCATTTTGGTGAAAACTGCTTGAAACCCCTAGTTACCTAGGGTTTCCTTGAATAAATATCTATTTCTCCTCATTACACCATGATAAAAATATGAGAGTCGGTGACATGAGAGGAATGTAGATGTTTTCCATGATTCCTAAAGCATTTTGCAGGTTGGTGGTCGAAGCAAGGAGTTCCAATTGATTTTTGGTTGACATCTCAATGTGGCAACCAGTGAACAATATAAGAATTTAATGATAGAGGCATATTGGGGTTGCATCAAGTACTCAAATTGTATATATGGAGTACATTTAACATTGAGACCATCTATAAGTCAATGGTTAGTCTCTGCACTCCCTTCCATAGGTACTTCCTTTGTTAATCTGTCCTAATTGGGGTAATTAGGTCTGTCATGCATATAAGCATTTAGGCACTGAATGTTTGAATCATAAACCCTCAGTTGGGGTATATTTGTATTTTGATAAGGGTGTATGAATATGCCCTTAGTTTTCCTAGTTCTTTGGAAAAGTAAAGATTTGTGCTCCAAAAATTGTCTGGTTAGGGCTACAAGGGAATTAGGTGCCTAAAAAGGGAAGTACCATAAACAATAGTCTTGAATGAAATCCACTTTTGGATTTGTGTCATGTTGGTCATAAATAGGGCCTTGGTAAATTGATCCAACCCCAATCCACAAATTCACATAGCCTCTTGTGTTTAACCAAAAATTTGTGTACCCAAGTAGGGTCATTGAGAATGATTGTTCAAATCAACCTAAATAGAAACTTGAATCAGCAAGTTTGGATGTAGTATTGAAGTGAGGAAGTTGTTTTCAAAGGTGTGGAGCCTATGGTAAGTGACCTCCCTAGAGAGTTAAGGATTTTAGTCCTTTCAGACATAGTGGGAACCATAAGCTCTATATCAAGTGGTATCAGAGCTTAGGAAGAGTTCTTAGGAGAAAGACAAGATGTCGGAGGGAGATGGAGGTACCAATCTCAGAATGACTAACATTGAGTTAGCCAAAATTTTCAGGGAGAAGATGGCTAATAATAATGCAATGAGGGTTGACAATCAAGCCTTAAGAGATGAGTTGGAAAGACTCAAAGGTAGAATAGACAAGAGGACAGAGGGATACTCTGTAAATGATGAGGAAGGGGATGAAGAAGAATCCCCTGAGCATGAAGAAGAAGAAGTTTCTACAGACCAGAGACCCCTCTTGAATACTCTTAAATCCGTGGAGAGGAGAACCATGGATGGAAAGATAGACTTGCCTATTTTCAGTGGAAGAATGGACCCTGATGTAGAAATGGACTAGATAGAGTCCTTGACAAGTTTCTTCGAATGTGAAGATATATCAGAAAGACAAAGAGTAAAAATTGCAAATTCCAAGTTGAAGGGAGGAGCCCTAACTTGGTGGAACCTCATGCAGACTGAGAGGGTGAAGAATGGTAAAAGTATGATATCAACATGGAACAAGATGGTTACTTTGGTTAGGAAGACATGTGTTCCTAAAGACTATGGGGTGCAACTCCATAGAAAGAAACAAAATCTCACACAAAAATATATGGATGTGAGTACATACACTGAAGAGTTCCAGAAATTTTGCATGAAGGCTAGCACAAAAGAGATAGAAGAAGAGAAGCTGGCAAGATACATCAATGGATTGAAGTACCCAATCCAAGAAGACTTAAGTCGGCACACACCAGAGAGTGCAAAAATTCTATCAATTGGCATTGAAAGTAGAAGAAAAATTAAGGAGAAGACACAAGCAAAACAATAGAGGAAAGGACAATAACAGTAACAACATCAAGATAAACTTTAGGGGCAGAGGAAACTCTTTTGGAAGAGGACAGTCTCCAAGACCTTTTGAAGACCAAAGACAAACAAACAAAGAACAAGGAGATTCAAGCTCTAGAGGTAACTATAGAGGAAGAAGACCCTTTGGAAGGGGAATATTTGGTGAAAGAAACAATGGCCCTTTGAAGTGCTTCAATTGTAACCAGTTGGGCCACCATGGCACTAGATGTCCAGAAAATTTGGGGTCAAATTAGAAAGGAGAAAGAAGAGTTCAATTAACCCAAGAAGACACTCAGAGCAACACATCAAAGGAGCTTGAACCTGAATAATTCTTATTCCTAATGATGAGACAAAAATTGTTGTAGATGCCCCAAGGAAGAGAACCACCACAAAGAAAGTCACTATTCAGAACCAATTATAAAAGCCATGAAAGGGTATGTAAATTGATCATTGACTCTAGTTCTACTTAAAATTTAGTGTCTAATGAGATGGTTCAAAATTTAAAGTTACAAAAATGTCCTCATCCCTGTCCTTTTAATGTTTCTTGGTTAACTAAGGGTCAACAAGCATTGGTAAAAGAACAAGCTTGGGTAGAATTTTCCATAAGTGACTACAATTACAAAGTTTTATGTGACATAGTAGAAATGGATGTCTGAAATCTACTCCTAGGTAGACCATGGAAATATGATGTGGATGCCACTCATAATGGTAGGAAAAATACTTATACCCTTGTCCAAAATGCTTTATCTTTCATAATGAAGCCTCTACCTGATACAAATAAGAAGAAGAGCAAATAGTTATAGTTGTGGGAGAAAAAGAAATAATTGAAATACTAAAAGGAATAGATAAGGGAGGATATGTCTTGGTTCAAAAACCAAAGGATACAACAGTAGCAAACAAAGAGAAAGCAGTGCCAAAGGAAGTTTAGAAACTTCTTGAAACTTACCATGATGTAATTGCCAGTGACTTACCCTCATCCCTCCAACCCATAAGAGATATAAGTCATCAAATTAACTTTGTACCTGGTGCATCTTTTCCCAATAAGGCCTCCTACAAGATGACTCCTACCCAAAATACATAAATTTAAAACCAAGTGAAAGATCTTCTACACAAAGGATTGATTCAAAAGAGATTAAGCCCTTGTGTAGTCCCATCAGTCCTAGCCCCAAAGAAAGATGGCACATGGAGGCTTTGTACTGATAGTAGAGTAGATAATAAAATATAGATTTCTCATCCCAAGGATTTAGGATTTACTAGATTAGTTGGGAAGTGCTTGTTATTTTTCAAAAATTGACTTAAAGTTTGGTTACCATCAAATAAGGATAAAACTAGGTGATGAATGGAAGACAAAATTCAAGACCACAAAAGGTCTTTATAAATGGGTTGTCATTCCATTTGGGTTAAGCAATGCACCCTCAACCTTAATGAGGTTAATGAATAAACTATTTTCTAATTATAATGGAAAATTTCTTGTTGTTTATCTTGATGATATCCTAATCTTTAGTGGAAGTTTAGAGGAACATCTCAAGCATTTGGAAATGGTGATAAAAAGGTTGCATGAACACAAAATTATCATCAATCTCTAGACAAGTGTGTCTTTTTGCAGAAGGAACTCACATTTTTGGGATTTGTAATCTCCCAAGGACACTCAAGATGGATCCCTCCAAAGTGGATGATATTATCAATTGGCCACCCCCTAAGAATCAAGGTGATGTAATAATTTTTCATGGTTTAGCTACTTTTTACAAAATAATCATTAATAATTTCAGTCATGTTTGTGCACCTATGCTTGAAACAATTAAGGGTGGAAATAAAATTAAATTTGTTTGGAATAAGGAGGCTAACAATGCATTTGAGTACTTGGAATCAAGAGTAGCACAGTACCCTATCCTCACACTCCCTGATTTTAACAAAGTGTTCACAGTAGACACTGATGCGAGTAACTTGGCTATAGGGGCAGTCTTAAGATAGGATGGCAAACCAGTTGCCTTCTTCTCATAAAAACTCAATGATGCCAAGAAGAGATACTCCACTTATGACTTAGAGTTGTATGCTATGGTGTAGGCCCTCAAGAAATGAAGACATTACTTTTTACCCAAAGAATTTTTTGTTTTATAGACAACCATGCATTAAGTTATCTAAACACCCAAGACAAGTTAAGTGTCAAACACATTAAGTGGATGGAGCAACTCCAAGCCTACTCATTTTCAATCAAAGATAAGAAGGGTGTAGCCAATAAAGTGGTTGATGCATTAAGTAGAATAATTATCCTAATCTAAGAGGTACAAGTCAAGAGCATTGGGATAACTACTCTAAAGGATCTCTACATTGATGATCCAGATGTTGGTGAAGCCTATGAAGTATGTACTAAACTCATGGACAAATACCGCACTGATTTTTTAGACTTTTTGATACAGAATGACCTAATCTTTAAAAGTAGTCAACTATGCATTCCTAGGTGTTCCATGAGGGACAACATCATCCAAGAAAAGCATTGTCGAGGAATGAGTGGTCACTTTGGTTTAGACAAGACACTATAAGTAGTCAAGAGACACTATCATTGGCCCAAGATGCAGAATGGTGTCAGAAATTTTGTTCAAACTTGTGTCACTTTCCAACAAGCCAAAGCTGTTTCAACCAACCAAGGACTTTACCAACCATTACCTATACCCTCAAAACCATGGGAAGCAATCTCAATGAATTTTGTAATTGGATTACCAAGGACTAAACAGAGATTTGACAACATTTTTGTAGTGGTTGGTCATTTTAGTAAAATGGCACACTTTATCCCATGCAAAAGTACATATGATGCATCACATATTGCTCAATTATTTTTCAAATAAATTGTCAGAATTCATGGTTTACCTCAGTCTATTGTCTCAAATAGGGATGCAAAGTTTCAGGGTCATTTTGAAGGACATTGCACAAGAAGTTGGGTACAAATTTGCAATTCAGTTCTTCCTACCATCCATAAACTGATGATCAGACAGAGGTGCTCAATAGATCTCTAGGAAATCTTCTTATATGCCTCACAAAATAATATGCACAAAATTGGGATCTTCTTTTACCACAAGCAGAATATGCTTTCAATGAATCTGTCAATAGATCAACAGGTAGAACACCATTTCAAACAGTTTATGGTCTATATCCAAGGGGACCAATGGAGCTCAGAAATATCCCAAATGATTTCCATATCAGTGCTCAGGGAGAAGAACTTGCAGTAATGATCAAACAGATACAAGACCAAGTCAAGGATAACTTGGAACAAACAATGCAGAAGTATAAAGCACAAGCAGATAAGAGGAGAAGAGAAGTACATTTTTAGATAGGTGACAAAGTGTGGGATTACCTGAGGAAGGAAAGACTCCCTAAAGGACCTCATACCAAGATACAATAACTCAGTAAAACCACCAAAAATTTTCTATTCGTGACTATGTCCTAAAAGAGACAACATGATAGAGAAAAGAGGGGGAAGTTTGAACCTAATTGGCATAGTGCATATATCATCATTACAGTATATGGACCAAGGGCATATCAATTAGCCAATCCTGGAGGTGAACCACTAGACAATCTTATCAACAACTTGCACCTTTGCAACTTCTTCCCCTAATTTTATAAAAATAACTCTAGCAATTCAAAAGAAAAAAATTAGAAAATAGTCAAGAGAAATAATCCATGTCCTATGGTGAAAACTACTCCAGTGGTGCCTTGGGAAAGTACCATGGAAAAAATCAAACAACCCATGCCATGCATAGTAACTTTACTCCTCCCTCCCTCAGAATTATACTTGATCACATATGCATGAAAGGGAACATCTTAAAACTCTTGAAGAAAACTTGAAATTAAACTAGCAAACAAATATAACAACTCAATTCATAGAATGAAAATTTATTTTAATTCAAATATATACAAATCAATTTGAGATAAATGAAATGTAACAACTATGCATGAACTGAAATAATTTTTTACTTTTATTAATTTTGACACATACAATGCAAGATTGAACTACTTGTCTAAGTGCATTAATATAGAAAATATATTATGTAAATATAAGATAATCAAATGCATATGAATCAAATATAGGAATATGAATGATAATTAAGATGAAAGGAGTTGGGTTCACCAAAATGTAATGAAAAAAATAGGGTTCACTAGCATGCATGAACAAACAAGGAAACTTAGGCATATATCCTCTTATATTGAAAGGAAGATTATCCACTAGGCTCAAGAAGGCTCAAGAACTCAATGCATGCAATAATCTTTCAGTTTTCGGGAAAATGATTGTGTAAATGTGAATTAAGAATCTAAGATCTAGGGCTAGGTAGAGAGAGAGAACGAGGCTTTCTATTAACAAAGATAGTTAACAGATTGAGAACCCAATTTTGAAAAAAAATTTGGAAAACAAGGATAGAGACTAACTTGTGAACCAAATTTCAGCCAAAACTGGGAGGTCTAGGGTGACCTAGAGGATTTGGGGTGGTTTGGTCTGGGGCGAGTCAACTTGCCTTGCAACTTTTGTTGAAAATTCTATCAAACTAAAGCCCTCTATTGTTAGAGTAATCATTAGTTTGCTTATTAATTAAATCATGTTGATTTAATTAGTTAAGTTATTATTCTTTAGTGCTTAAGCTTTCTCTTAGGTGCATTAATAATTAATTCTTTTATTAATTATTAATGTGCAACCTAGCTTTTTTAGGCTTTAGGGTTTTGTTCACCTTTATAGGTTGAACCTTGTAATTCTTTTTTAATTAACTCATATTATAATTTAGCTCTCACATTTTGAGTAACTTCTGAGTTCTTCCTTTTCCCTCTTTCTTCTTCTCTCCTGTAACAGGTTATTTGCATGCAGGTGTTCTTGGCAAACTGTGAAGTTGGATTTCTCAACTTCTACATGGTATCAGAGCCATATTGTTGCTACCTGGTCTGGTGTTTTTGAAGTAGAGATTCGAGGGTGAAAATGTAGCTTTTTTGGGGTTTTCTCTTCAATCTAAAAGAGACATTTTTTTGGAGCACTTTGAGAGAAAATAGACTCTACCATCGCGCTCAGAAGGCCCGAGAGATCACTTTTCATATAAAGTTCACCATTTTTGGCTACAGTGACCTCTGGGAAAAAATTTCTCTCTCCTAGGCCATACAGCACAAATTTCAAGGAGAAAAACATTCAAAAAAATAAAAAAATTAGAAAAAAAACAAATTTTATTTTTTTACAAAGGTTTTTTCAAAAAAAAAAAAAAAAAAACAATGTTTCCAAATGTTTGTTGAAAAAAAATCTTTTTACAAACAAAGGAAAAGGTGCATACCTTTTCAAAAGTACCCTCATGTGCAGCAAGGTACACCTATGCAGGAGTGATGTCAGTGGCCACAGGTCACAGATCGTGATTAAACTTGACATTCATGAAACTGTCACATAGTGTTGACACTTCTTCAAAAAAGGCAGCCTTCAGTGTTTTGGCCATATCTTTTGCATACGGTGTCCGTTTTTGAAAAATGAAATATCGTCAAAAAGCTCTTACCGAGCCACAGACGATGATGCTAGTTTTGTATGCATATTTTATTGTTTGAGTACCTATTTTTAGTGTCAAAGTTGTAGTTTTCGTTTCCCTCCTCCTTGCACTAGGTTTTGATCTAAATGTAGTAAGGTCAGATTTCTCAGTTTGTTTTTCATTTAAAAGAGTTATCATGGGTTTTTCTACTCACCCTTCAGTTATTATTCTGGAATGGGGTAATTATGAGTCATGGGCAAAGGGTATACTTACACATTGTAGGTGGCTTAGTATTTTGCCTTATTTGTATGATCTCATACCCAAACCAGCCACTTCAGAGGGAAACCTAGCATGGGATATTATTATAGATCACATAGTAGGACTTATAGTGTCTAGTGTTGACCATGACACCATGTTGGCTATATCGAACATTGATTGTCCTCACCCACTTTGGACACGTCTTTGGGAGATCTATGGAGACCCTAATCTCTCTCCATTCCTAGAGGATCCTGCTTCAGATTGTCTCATACCCATTGCTTAGAGAGAGAATACACCCTTTGATCATGATACTTTAGAGGAGCTTGAGTATTTAGACACCCTTACATGTTCTGATGGATCAGAGGCTTGTCTCACAGTTCCCACTCTTCAGACTGAGAATTCTTTAGCATCTCTTGTTGCTCCTGATTCTGTGCAGCAGGGAATCATACATCTTCCAGACATAGATACTTTGGACTCTTATGTTGCAGACATATCTTTCTTGTTTGTTGAGTTTATACTGCAGATTTGGAGGATTATTTTGAGGACATTCATCTCCTCTACCTTGACAGACAGGTTATCACTGTTCACCCACCATTATCAGTGCATTCAGTGGTTGCATTTCAGGATTCTCCACATCAGTTTGGATTTGGCATTATTTGTTTCAGTCTAGGCAGAGACATTCTTCAGCATCTGATCATGGCACACATCTTGAGTCAGATTGGTCCATTGCTCTTCATAGGGTTTCTTCAACATCATCCTTTGGATCCGTTTCTTCCCAAGGGGAGGAATATCATTTGCTGCTTTAGGATCTCCTTTTGGATTCTACATCAAGCATCTACCATTGTGACAGGAGTTTCTTCATTCTGGGGGGACTTTGGTGTCTCATCCCTCTCTCATGGGGGGGCTGGTTGTACTTATGGTCTTGAGAGAGTCTCTTGAGCCATTTCTTTTCTGCATTTTTCTATCTCTTTTTGGAGAGGAGTTTTTCCCACTGGGTTTTCTTTTGTCTCCAGTTTACAGAGATTTCCTTGTATTGGGTACTTGATCAGGCCTTGTTGTCGGGACCCTTTTTCCTTCTTTCATAGTTGTGTTAGGTTAGCTTACCCCCTGCGCTTAGCTTAAGGGGGGTGTTAGAGTAATCATTAGTTTGCTTATAAATTAAATCATGTTGATTTAATTAGTTAAGTTATTATTCTTTAGTGCTTAAGTTTTCTCTTAGGTGCATTAATAATTAATTCTTTTATTAATTATTAATGTGCAACCTAGCTTTTTTATGCTTTAGGGTTTTGTTCACCTTTATAGGTTGAACCTTGTAATTCTTTTTTAATTAACTCAGACTATAATTTAGCTCTCACATTTTGAGTAACTTCTGAGTTCTTCCTTTTCCCTCTTTCTGCTTCTCTCCTGTAACAAGTTATTTGCATGCAGGTGTTCTTGGCGAACTGTGAAGTTGGATTTCTCAACTTCTACATCTATTACACTTGAACATAGCTCCTTCCATAGTGATACCACATATCTCCTGTACACATAAATATGGGAAAATATTATGGAAAGGGGTTTTCCTAAGTCAAACCCTTGATTTGAAATTAACCATGAAATCCAAATAAAAATGTTTTGAAGGGAAGTTTTCGTATAGGAAACAGAGGCTACATTTGAGAAACAAGATGTCTTATACCCTGATGATGCAAATGCTCTTGGAATGGAACCACAAGTGTTGATGAAATAACATGACTCCAAAAAAACCCAAAAGGAAATCGCAAGGATATGCTTGCATAAAGGTTAGTAAAGCTTGCCACCATGAAAGATATAAAGGAATGAAATGTCTTGAATGATTGAATGCTTCTTCTTTCTCCTTGAAGGCTTGAGATCATGAATTCCTTAGAGATATATGCTTGAATGAGATGAGATGTCAAAATGAGGGAGGTAGCCTTGCTTATATACCTCACCTAGCCATTTTAGGGCTCAAAACTCAGAGGATGAAAAGGATTTGGGGATCCTACGAAAATCAAAATACCTTTAAACCATTATGTTAGAGCTATGGTAGAAGGTAACTGAGAGGGGGGGGGGGGGGGAANGGGGGGGGGGGGGTGAATCAGTTGTCTCACAAAATCAAACTTGAATCTCCTTATTTCTTATTTGACTAATTAAACATGCATGCATATATCACAAACATATCACAACACTTGCCACCAATATTTGTATCATCGAAACCCTATTAGGGAAAAACCACGGTGGGGATAAAACCCACAATATGAACTATACCTTGTTAGAAGTATAACACGTATTAAAAATGGGAATTCACATGCATTCAGGAACACTGCTTAGAGATCAATGCTCAAACAAAAATGGGCTACAACCTTGAGGAAGGCTCACTACCTTACACGAACACTACAATGATCAATCTAAAATTTTTGAATTGTATAATGGCATATACCCTATGCCTAGGTTAGATTCAATGAAGTACAATTCAAATCTCTATTAAAATCCTCCTTGCCTCTTATAGATGAGTGATTCAGCCCTCAACAAATATGGCACACTTTCTTTCCAAGAAGTCACACACGTCCGCAATACAAAAAAATTCCCTAAATATACGCAATTCATCAACCTTGAAAATATACAAGGTGAGCTCAACTCCAATTTCAAAATCCAAGAATATAAAGAAAATTACCACTGACTGAAAAATCTTCAGAATTTGGACACCACAATCGATGTGGACCACCAACTCAGTAGAAACACAATCAAAGAACATCCACAGGCATCATGAATAACACAAAAATATCTGAAGCCACCCAAATCATCAAATTCACCAACATCTCTTATGACAGACCTCAAGAACATTGTCAGCATCCACTGATACACCTGAAAATGCATGTTGGCATAACTGCTCTAGTTGATAAGGAATTTAAGTGGATTAAAAAGTTATATCAGTTATATTATTTGTCATTGATGTCAAATAGAAAAGTATTAACTACCGACATAAGGAGGTCAGCTATCGGAAGCCGAAAACTATCGATTGAAAGGGAAAATCATGACGCAGCTAACAAGAAGGAAGAACGGGAAAATGGTTTAATAAGATGATGAAGTTATGATTTTTAGATCTAGGTTTAGGGTTTTGACAATTAAATATTATCTACTTAAGGAAGAGACAAGAATAATTTTAGTATCATGATGAAGAAGTAGACAACATATCAGTGGAATAGAGGAACTTGTCAGTGAAGGATTGTTGCGATCACAGAAGAGGATACATATTTGAACAAGAGGATTGGAATTGTATGTTATTGTGTTAAGGAAATTTATTGGATATGATATAGAAGGATTAATGCAAACTACAGATCATTTTATTTTTTATTACTCTCTAACAACTGTGACAACAAAATCCCTTAATCGGGTGACCCTAACAAGGCTATTGTAAATCCTTTAACAGGGTGGAATTCTTAAAAGAGAGTCTAAAATCCTCTAATCAGGTTACTCCTAATAGGGTATAAGACTTTAACAGGTCTCTAGAGAAATCCCATAACTGGGTAGCATTTAACAGTGCTTTTGTAACCCTTAACTGAGCAAGCTCTTTATTGGGCGTATTTTAGAAGAGTACAACTATTTTTGGGAACTGATCTCACACCGTGGTTTTTTCCCTAATCGGATTTCCATGATATAAATACTTGTGTTAATCTTGTATGAATGTTTACTTTATGTTGCATGGATGTTTAATGTTATGGCAACTGAAAATATTGTTATAGGTTAAAGCTGTAATCGGTAAATCTATTTGAAGAAGATTTGGGACTGTGATTTAAGGTAAAGTTGGTGATTATTGATTCACCCCCCTCTCAATAACCTTTCCTATACCTACAATGCCTACCAGACCTCTGGACCATGAACCATTTGAATTGAGCACACAGGTCAGACTTTCCCAATCAAATTTCATACATCCACAACCAACAATCTCACCATATACTTGACAATACTCACCACAATTCAACAATACTGGAAACACTAGCAAACAGTGTAAGAACCAATCACCATATTTGTTATGCAGACCTCTAATTCATTATGTAGACCTTTGAAGCATGAAAAGAATCATCTTCAGACTATCTTCAATACCTTTCTAACATCTCCAACCATTGATCTTCACTTCCTAATGTCCACAACCACTGATCTTCACTTCTTGACGTCCACAACCACTGATCTTCAAACACTATCACACTGAGAAGAGTGCACCATTGTCAAAAAAATATTTTGACATCTAACAATCATCCCCTACAGATATGTTGACATTAATGAAAACACATTGAAATTGCCAACAATCTCCCCCTTTGGCATTGATGGCAACATATGATGTGAAAAACAAGAAATCAATAACTCCCCCTTTGATCTCTCACTGCAAGGGTTTTTCACATGACCTCTTCTCCCCATTTGACATAAATGAGAAAGACATTGACATAACATCTTCTCAATTCTACATCTTCTCCCCCTGAGAACCATAAGGACCAATTGACCATCACAGCTGACTACTCCCCCTTAGTAGTAGCCTCCACACACCAATCTGGATCTTCAAAATTAGGCTGTCAATACCACCAAAATGATGCAAACCTCTACATCTTAGTTCTGATTAGGAGGGGAAATCACCTCCATCTTGCCTCTGAGATTATCAAATGTATCCTGAGGAAAAGACTTTGTGAAAATATTAACGTGTTCCTTGGTAGGAACATACTCCAATCTCACCTCTTTCTCATTCACCTTCTCTCTTAGAAAATAAAACTTAATTGATATGTGCTTTGTCTTTGAGTGTTGCACATGATTCTTAGGAATATTGATAACACTTGAATTATCACAGTATATGACAATTGGCTCATCAAAGACAAGTCTGATGTCTGATAACATCTGCTTCATCCAAACTACTTGTGTACAATTTCCAATATTAGCAATGTAATTTTCCTCAGTAGTAGATAAGGAGATGGAATTCTTCTTCTTACTCATTGAAAAAACCAATAATACTCTCCCCAAAATGAAAGTGCCACCACTTGTATTTTACTGACACCAACATCACCTGTCCAGTCAACATTTGTATATGCACATAAAGTTAACCCATCTCCTTTAGGATACCATATCAAAAAGTTCTTTGTCCCTTTTACATGTCTGAATATCCTTTTCACAACTACCTCATGAATTTTCTTGGGATCTGCTTGAAATCTTTCCACAAGACACACAACATTCATGATATATGGTCTTGTATGAGTCAAATAAAGTAGGCCACCAACCATTGACCTATATCTAGACTGATTTACTTTAGAGGAATCATCATCCTTTGTCAACTTACATACTATTACCATGGGAGTACCCATTGGTTTTGAGTTATTCAATCCAAACTTCTTCAACATCTCCTTCACATACTTAGCTTGAGATATAAAAATCCCATCCTTAGACTGAGTAATTTTAAATCCCAAAAAGAATTTCATTTCTCCTATTATGGACATATCAAAATCACTTTGCATTTCCATTTCCAATTCTTTTCTCAACTTATCATTACCTCCAAAGATATAAATGTCATCAACAAATACTTATACAATGAAAATGTTCTCATGGTCTATCTTGAAATACAAATTGCTATCAACAATACCTTTGTTGAAACCAAGCTTCAGTATATATTTTTCCAATTTATAATACCAAGTTTGAGGAGCTTGCTTCAACCCATATAATTATTTCTTCAATTGAAAAACCTTGTATGGTTGATCAGTCAACTGAAATCCATCTAGTTTCTCTATGTACACTTATTCTTCCAACTCACCATTTAGAAATGTAGAATTGATATCCATTTGATAGTCTTTGAAGTTCTTATGAGCAGCATAAGAAATAAATAAGCTCACTGCTTCCAATCTTGTCACCGGAGCAAAAGTTTCATCATAGTCAATTCCTTCCACCTGAGAATATTCTTTGCACACCAATATTGCTTTATTTCTGACAACTTCTCCATTTTCATTCAAATTATTTCTAAGAACCCATTCAATACCAATAACATTATTTTCCTTAGGCCTAGGAACAAGAATACATGTGTTGTTCTTCCCAATCTACATCAACTCTTCTTCCATGGCTTTCACCCAATGATCATATTTCCAAGCTTCACTCACATCTTTGGGCTCAATATTTGAGATTAAGAAAATATGATCTTCAACAATCCTTCTCCTAGTTTGAACACCTTTGTTTCTATCACCAATAATATGATCCTCATAATGATTTAATCTTACATATATACCTCAGAGTCTTTGGCTTTATCTCAGACTTTTGTGTTTCTTCATCTTCACTTGTACAAGCTTCATCATCTGCACTCACCAAAACACTTTGGGCTTGGTTCTGAACTTGATTTTATTTTCCCTAATTACCACTGGCATTATGATCATTAGAATCATATCCACAAAGGTCTGGATAGACTCTCGAAGCTTTCATCCACTTTGATATTAGCACTCTCCACTATCCTCTGCAACCTCTAGTTGTAGCACCTATATGCCTTTGTTTTGGTAGAATACCCAAGAAATATACCTTCATCACTCCTTGCATCAAATTTCCCTATATCCTCATCTCTCTTGATATAGAATTTACTACCAACTTTTTTGAAATACCTAACTGTAGGCACATTTCCACACCATAGCTCATAAGGTGTCTTACCAGTATCTCCTTTGATTTGCATTTGGTTGAGAGTGTATATTGCAGTGTTAATTTTCTCTCTCCAAAATATCTATGGAACATTTCCTTCAAGCCTCATAGTCCTAACAATGTCAAGAATAGACCTGTTCTTCCTCTGCACCACTCCATTTTGTTTTGGAGTCCTTGGAGTAGATAACTGTCTCTTTATCCCATGCTTCTCACAGAAAGAATTGAACTCACCAGATGTGAATTCACCACCTCTGTCTTATTTAAGACACTTCCTCTTCAACCCTATCTCAGTCTCAACCATGATCTTAAAGATCTTAAAGATCTTAAATTTCTCTAGAGATTCAGACTTCTCTTTCAAGAAAGTTACCCATACCATCCTAGAATAGTCATCAACGAAGAACATGAAATACCTATCACCTTGCAAACTTCTTATCCTAGAAGGACCACACAGATCAGTATGAACAAGATCTAATAATCCTTTTGATTTTTTTTAGCATGGAAAGTAACTTTTGTTTGCTTACCCAACTAGCATTCTTTGCAAATAGTGTTAGCGGGCTTCTTCATCCTAAGAAGATCTCTAACAACATGAATAGAAATTAACACCACAATTTTGTCAAAGTTCACATGACACAACCTTTTATGTCATAACTATCTTTTATCTATTTGAGAAATCAAACAAATGTTTTGACCACTATTCAAATGAAATATGTTATCTTTTGTCTTTGATCCTATTGCAATCACTATCCCAGAGTCATTCAAGATATTGCATCTATTATCCTTGAAATTCAGGCCATAACCTTTGTCTACCAACTTTCCAACACTAAGAAGATTATGTTTCAAACCATGCATATACAATACATCGTCTTTATTATTGTTTCCATCCAAAGAAATAGAACCTCTACCTCTGATCATACCAACAGTATTGTCACCCCAATTTACAATACCACCATCATACTTTTCACAACTCACAAATTTGCTCTTGTCACTAGTCATATGATGAGTGAATCCACTTTCTAGTGGTTATCTATCACCCATTCATCTTTTTCAATAACTTGAACAACTAGGGATTTCTCTTCAACAACACTACTAGTAGAAATAGTAGGTTCATAATCTTCTTCCTTGATAGAAATGAATACAAATTCATCATCACTCTTTTCAACATCATCAAATTCATCATTATTACCCCTTCATCAACAAGATAGTAACACTTCTTTGGAAAACTAGGTTTGTTAGGTCTAGGTATAGGAACCCTTTCCAGACATCTAGATGCAAAATGACCTATCTTATTGCATGAAAAACACTTAAGAGGCATCTTTCCTTTATACTTACCAAAACCTTTTAGAAATCTTTTGGCAATCAGTGCTTCCAACTCTTGAAGTTATCTTTCTTATTCTTCAAGCTCTTTCATGTCTTTCTCATAGCTAGACCATTTCCTTGAGGACCTTCTCCCGAATCATATCTTTGTTTGTCCCTTCCAAAAATAGTATCTTTGAATGTTGATTCCACCTTAGAAAATGAACCACCAAATTCACTTAGCTCAAAAGCGGTAAGCTTAATGAAACAACTTGTCTCTTGTTACATTTTGTCATTGTTTGAATCTCCTCAACAGCTGAAACTTTGTGTCTATAGGGAGGAGGTAAGGATCTCAATATTTTAACAACAATCTCTTCCTCTTCCAAAGTACCTCCAAGACATCTAATAACACACACCACCTTATTTACCCTAAGCATGAAAGAGACAATATTCTCTTCTTCACTCATTTAAGGATTCATTCTTTCCCTTCAAGCTCTTCAACTTGGCAACCTTCACTTCCTTATCTCCTTCTTACAAGGTCTGCAACTTCGCCCAAATCTCATTGGTTGTCTCTAGATCCATGACATTTATCATTTCAACATCGATCAATGCACTCAACAAAGCTTCATTTTCCTTGATATTTTCTTTGGCATCCCTGATCTCATCTGGAGTAGTGGGGGTTGCAGGAGCAGTATAGGTTGACTTGGTAATCTTCCAACAATCTTCATCAATGCATATGAGATGAACTATCATGTGACTCTTCCATAAGGTGTAGTTAGATCCATGAAATCTTGAACTATCCTTCTTATAAGATTTCATCCTGGATCCCCCTCAAGCGATTAAGCTTCCTCCAAGGGACCAAGATCTGATACCAATTGTTAGAACTATGACAACAAACAACTAAGAGGGTGGGGGTGAATCAATTATCTCACAAACTAAAACTTGAATCTCCTTATTTTTTATTTGACTATTTAAACATGTATGCATAGATCACAAACACATCCACAATGGTTGACATCATTATTTTTATCGTGGAAACCCTATTAGGGAAAAACCATGGCGGGGATGAAACCCATAATATGAACTATACCTTGTTAGAAGTACAATATATATTACAAATGGGAATGCACATGCATTAAGTGCACTGCCTAGAGCTCACTACTTAAATAAAAAAAGGGCTACAACCCTGAGGAAGGCTCACTGCCTTACACGATCACTACAATGATCAATCTAAAGTTTTTGAATTGTATAATGGCATCTACCCTATGCCTAGGTCAGTTCCAATGAAGTACAATTTAGATCTATGTTAAAATCCTCTCTACCTCCTCCAAACGAGAGATTCAACCCTCAATAGATCTGGCACACTTACTCTCCAAGCATTCACACGCGTCCGCAATACAAATTTTTTCCCTATATATATGCAATTTATAAATTTAAAAAAAAAAGGTCAACTCAAATACAATTTCAAAATCCAATTCCACAGGCCAAAAATGACTATTCAAATTCATGTTTGTCTGCTAAAACATAGCAAAGACCCTTATCATCAACCTTGAACTTCAAAAAATTTTTTTACTGATCAAGTCGGCCAAGAATATAAAGAAAATTACCATTGACTGAAAAATCTTCCCAATCTGATCACCAAAATCGATGTGGATCACCAACTTAGTAGCCATACAATCCAAGAACATCCATAGGCATCATGAATAACAAAAAAACATATGAAGCCCCCCACATCATCAAATTCTCCAGCATGTTAAGAACACTATCAACATCCATCAATACACCTGAAAAATGTCTTTCGAACTTCTGAACCATGAACCATTTGAATTGAGAACACATCATACTATCCCAATAAAATTCCATACATCCACAACCAACAATCTCACCATATACAACAATACTCACCACAATTCAACAATACTAGCAACACTAGCAAACAATGTAAGAACCAGTCACCATATATGTTACGTGGACCTCCAATTCATCATGCAAACCTTTGAAGCATGAAAAGAATCATCTTCAAACTATCTTTAATACCTCTCTGACATCCACACTCACTGACCTTCACTTCCTGACGTCCACAACCATTGATCTTCAAACACTGTCACACTGAGCAGATTGCACCACTGTCAAACAAATATGTTGACATCCAACAGTCATCCTCTACAGATATGTTAACATTAATGAAAACATATCCAACTTGCCAACACATTCAAATTTGGGTTTTCTTTTTGGGGTATGAAGCGACTCTTAGGGTCAAGGGCGAGTGGACTCGCCCCATACCTACCCACTCGCCCTATACAGGCCATTTCGGGCTCAAATTTCAGTCAGTGGTCAATTTGAATATTGGGATGCTTGAAACATGCACAAAATCAAGGTGTGGTATTAGGATATAATACAAAAGGAAACACGCGATAATATGGCCTATGTATGCAAATGACGTCTAAATGGATGAAATAATTTAAGGGGCACACCTATAATTAAGAGCCCTCGCAGAAATTAAATTAAGGGGAATATTCATATTTATTAATTTATTAATTAAATGCATAGAGAAGTCCTATGATGCATGCAAGAATGAACACACACTACAATGGGTGCACGTAAGCGTGGAATTGGACACCTTAGCATGGTGCATATAATTTATATGATGCTACAATATGATTTGAGGCAATTCCATATTTTCCCTCTCAAGTATGGTAGTCTACATGGAAGGTAAGTATTGTTCCCAAAATTTGGCATATGGGACCACAATACTTACCTATAGTTACCCCTATAATTTTCCTATATCTTGACCTACAAAATGAATAATTTATTCAATTATAAGAAACCAACAACAAAAATTGATAAAAGAACTCACAATTAGTGGGAGGTTTAAGAGATAATACCTTTGTCGTTTGTCGCTGATGTCACTCGCTCATAACTTGTAAAATAAAAATAAAAAGTTCAACTTAAGCGCATTATGATAGACAATTAGCTCAACATGAGAAATGAGGATGAGAGGACACACCATTGATGTAAGATTTAATTTATACCTCTATTGCCTTGCTTTACCTCAATTACAAATATTAAGTTGCTATTTGCAAATGAAGTTACTTTGATAACATTGATCCTTCATCAATTTTACCTCTGCACTTCCATTTATCCATCCTTTTTTGTTTGTGGGTGGGGTTAATATTTTGAAGCAATGAATAAGTTAAGTCACAAACGAGGGACCTTGCCCCAGACATAAATGCTTAACGAGAACACCCGAATTATGTTTGAATCTTGGTGTTAAGAACCAAAAAAACCACAATTTAAACATTACACTATGCCAATATTGACTTCTTTGCATATTAATTTTCTTAAATAGATAGCATCAAAATTGATTAATATAATTTTTTTTTACGTCTTATATCAATCTATATAAAAAAATATATCTTAATGTATTAAATTAATAAAATTAGGGTAGATTAATTTAATTGTATTCATTAATTTGAGATTTTGATGAGCTTTATTTTGAATTTTAAGATAAAATCATAAATATTTATTACTAATTCACGTAATTACTATCCGTTATATTACAATAAATTAAGACTAGAAATCGCACCTTAGGGTGCAATGGGTACGCCGAAGAGATATAGAAGGGCAATTAGGGAAAAATTGATCTATCCTTTTGTATATTTTTGTGCAACTAATAAGGTCAGTTGGCAAACTATTTACCTTTCAATTAGGAAGATAGTTGTGCTCCATTACCATAAAATTTAACCTTAAACCTTATCACATGCATTAAACCGTAATCTAACCATAATTCTAATTGTAAACAAGATCACAACCCTAACCCTAATCATGGCATAAACATAAACCATTATCCTAACCCTAACCGTAATAGTAGCCCTACCTTTAACCATAAAAATAACCATATTCCTAAATCTAACCTCAATTCTAATCTTAACCATAACCCTAATCAAAATCATAATCTTAACCATAGTACTAACCATGATGTAACTCCTTACCCTAACCATAATTGTAACCATGAACCCTATTCACAACCCTAACTCTAATCCTAACCCTAATCCTTATCCTAACCCTAACCCTAACCCAAACATTAAAAATTAATCCTAAACAAGATCATAATGCAAACTCTATACCCAATCCTAAGCCTAACCATGTCATAAACCTAAAATCTCATCCTAACAATAACCTAAAATATTAACCCTAACCATTATTACAACCATGATATAAACCTTAAACCTAACCATAATCGCAATCCTAAACCTCGATTCTAACCCTAATGATAAATAACACTAACAATGATGTAAACCTTAATCCTAACCATGATCCTAACTATAATCTTAATCCTAAACCTTAAAACATAACCCTAACCCTGAACTCTAACCCTAATCGAAACTCTTAACATATATTGGAATTAAAAATATTAGATATAATTTTTAAATTAATATATATTTTATTTAATTTTACTATAATAATTAATAATATATAATTATAATATTAAATAATAATAAATTAATATATTTTACGAATAATTTCATATTAATAATAATTAACTTACTTTATTAAAAAAATCTAAAAGTTTAAGTTAAAATAGATTTAAAAAAAAAGATTAAACAATTAAATGCATTAAAAAGTGAATACTTGTTTTCAAATTAAAGGAAGATTAAAAAGTGAATACCGAAATATTCTACATTGCTTATCGAAAATTTGACGCTCTAAAACTGTGGATCCTCATGATACGTGAACCAATAGATAAAGATGGGAATATGAGCTTTGATTTCTGGTTATTGATTGTGTATGTTTTTAAGCATCAACGTTTCGGATTACACTCCGTGATCCATCATCAGGATGTAAGAGCAATAAGGATGTGTAAAAATAAGTTGCAAACTTGGCAGCACTCAGAAGATAAAAGGAAGGTTGGGGTGGGAAAGAAGGCACAAAAACCGAGGGGAAAGAAAAGACTACTTGAGAACACAAAAAAAGCAAAGAATTACCAAATAATAATATTAATAATAACAATAATAATAATAATTGATATAATAATAATAATAATAATATATCAATTATTATTATTATTATTATTGTTATTATTATTATTATTGTTATTATTATTATTATTATTATTATTATTTGGTAATTCTTTGCTTTTTTTGTGTTCTCAAGTAGTCTTTTCTTTCCCCTCGGTTTTTGTGCCTTCTTTCCCACCCCAACCTTCCTTTTATCTTCTGAGTGTTGCCAAGTTTGCAACTTATTTTTACACATCCTTATTGCTCTTACATCCTGATGATGGATCACGGAGTGTGATCCGAAACGTTGATGCTTAAAAACATACACAATCAATAACCAGAAATCAAAGCTCAAATTCAATGGATTGTGGAAATCTAATCGATTTAATGGGAATATGATTTAAGATGTAAATAAAAAACAATAAAATCTGACGGTGTTCGTGCAAGCAATCGTCTTGCATATCGTGAAGAAGATTGTGGACCGTAGATTGTTAAATGAAATTTTGTAACTTCAGAAAAGGAATGCCTTCGGCTTAATTATAATACATAAATTAAATAAATGAATCACCGCATAGCATGTTATTCCACATTAAATATCTAGATATATTTGAGATAAAGACAAAATTTACCTTGAATATTAAATATCTAGACATAACTTAGATAATATACAACATTTTTCTTTCATAATTAAATATCTCAGTACAATTGAAATGATAGACAAAACTTTTGAAGTTTGGTAACAGTACCCATCATTGTTGAGTCGGTCGACTAGAAAATGAGGAACTTAGTTACATATACAGCAATTATTTATATCCCTTTCATATTAAAAACAATAAAAACTTTCAAAGCAATTGACTTTGCTCGTCATGGTTGATACCTTTTTCAGATTTAAGCTTCCTTTTTCTGTTCACGTGAACAAAATCTCATTTCTGGGTTCCTGGATTTATGTTCGTATTTTCCTCAACAAATAACGTGAAAGGTGCAGATTCATTCGTCGATCTCGGAGTGCCTGTACACCGTTTTCAGACATAAAACTTCGCCAGGTCAAAAGTAATTACTGTACATGATGGCAATGTCCTGTCTTATCTGGAAATCAAAGTTTCTTTCCTCGTGCTTTCACACATGGTTAAATTCACAGAAAGTCCGTGGAAATCAAAGATGTATTAATTGCATGGTCTTCAGACAAGAGGTCGAAACCCCATACGGAGAAAAAGATAAAGTAGACAAATTCATGATTGCTTGAATTACAGTTTCACTTTTGGGGAATGGGGAACCTGAGAATTGTATGCAGTTTGGTTTTTGTGTGTTTGATCAATCTTTGTGAAGCAAATTTTTTTGTGTTGCCTTCGAATTGGACTGTGGTCAACAACTCAAGCCTTCCAACCTACAGTACAGAGCAGGGGACATTCAGGGCCGTCACTGATGGTCAGGGGAATGCTATAATGAGTGAGGATTACAGATTTGGGTTTGGATTCATCAATGTTAATTCTTCTGGTGAATTTATTCTGTCCATTGTTTTGGGTGCGAATATCACATCCTTGGATCTTGGAACTGA
>MU225179.1:70222-82840 GCA_018584345.1 Thuja plicata | reverse complement strand
TTCTAGTCTTGTATGGCAGAGTTGGGACCATCCCACACACACTCTGTTACCTGGGCAAAGCCTAAAGACGGGGTATACATTGGTATCCAATTACTCTGCAACAAGTTCCAGCCAAGGGTCATATAAGTTAGTTATGGAGCCTGGAGGGATGGTCCTGTACTACAGGAGTAAGTTTGATGAACCTTATTGGTCTCAGGGGCTACCTGGATTGGACTATCAAGGCATTGTAAAGCCATGTTTCTATACTTCCTCGTCTCAGAATGCTGAGGCCATGTACACAGGGTCAGATTTGATAATTTCATTCAATGAGAGTATTGGCGATTCGTCTACATCTTGTTCAAATGGAACTACTATTTTGAATCTGGCACCTTCGCTTAATGATACCCAATATAGGTTCCTGAGGCTGGACATCGATGGTAACCTCAGATCATATGTTATACCTCTAGTGCCAGGCACAAACAATATTTCTTCAGCTTGGAGTGCAGACTTTGGGCTAGATCAAACTGACAAGTGTGCTCTTCCAAAAGTGTGTGGGCCTTATGGCATCTGTAGGAGTGGCCAGTGCAGCTGTCCGGGCTCTGGAACACCTGATGATTTTGAACAAATTCAGATTGTGGATATCACCCAAGGGTGTTACAGCCGAACAGGTGGGCTAGATTCATTTTCTCTATTTCTTTTTTTTAACTTTAGGACTAGAAGTAAAGAACATCCAGAATTGCGCATCATGAGGTTGGTTTTTTTTGGTGAGTTTTAGTTGCTTAGGGTTCAAGTGCTAATTATTAGATACCCTCTTTTGATTGCAATTGAGTAGAGGGTATTATCGACACTCTTGCAGAATACACTGGCAAATCTATTAAGATAAAATAATTTTTGGGGCAATGATAAATTCTCCAGCAACAGGGTATTATCCTTCCGTCATGTAAATTGTGAACAGTAGAGATGAATGCATTTTCTTTATATCAGAGTTTGTTCTACAGCTGACTTGAACTAGGGCATAGTGGGCTGAAATTTGAACACTGAGCCTTAGCAGCACAAAATAAAGAGGAGAAAACCTACATATTTAAACTGTGCTCCATAATTAGTATCCATTGCATATTTTATAGCCACTGCAAGCTTAATTTAAATTTAAAGCACCTGAAGCACCTAATGAGCATATAAAAATCCATGTAACTAAAATTTTTCTTGGCACAGGTAAACCTGATTGCAACCAAACTTCTGTGCAACATCATTTTCTGCCGATTGATCAAGGAGATTACTACCTAAATGAGTTCTTCCAGCCTCTGAGGAATGTGTCTACCATTGATGACTGTAAAGCAATGTGCTCATCCAACTGCTCTTGCACGGCGGCCTTCTTCCACAATATCTCTGCTTCATGTTACCTTACAACTGGCCCCTTGAACTCCATTAAATCTGGGTCAAACCAGACGTACACAGCTTATATCAAGGTCCAGAATAATCTCCCACCAAACCAGACTTCGGCCTCGACTTCCTTGAGTACTGGCATCATAGCAGGGATATCGGTAGGCTCAGCAGCAGTAGCTCTCTTCCTGTGCCTGATCATGATGGTAACCATTCAGCATATGCGAAAGAAAAAAACCAATAAAGATGACATAAGTGAGGAAGAGATTGACCCTGCAGAAATGGAAGAGGAAGCATTCTTGAAAACACTTCCAGGTCTTCCCCCCAGATTCACATATCATGAACTCAAGGAAGCCACTGATAACTTCAGCAAAATTCTTGGAACAGGAGGATTTGGATCAGTGTATGAAGGCATTCTTCAAGATAATAGCAAAGTGGCAGTGAAAAAATTAGATGGACCAAGGCAAGGATATAAGGAATTCAGAGCTGAAGTTGCAACAATAGGCAGCATAAGCCATCTGAACCTGGTAAGACTCAGAGGATTCTGTGCAGACCATAAGCATAGGCTATTGGTTTATGAGCTTTTAGAAAATGGGTCTCTGGATAAGTGGTTGTTCCCACCCAGAACAGGAAATCCAAACTCCGAAGAAAACTGCAATGTATTTTTGACTTGGGAACAACGGTACAATGTTGCCGTAGGAACTGCCAGAGGCCTGACCTATCTGCATGAGCAATGCAGGGAGCCCATCATGCACTTAGACATAAAACCTCAAAATATTCTCCTGGACAAGAGCTTCGTGCCCAAAGTCTCTGATTTTGGAATGTCTAAGCTTCTCAACGAGGACATGACCCAAATTGTAACAGCTGTAAGAGGGACACCTGGTTACCTTGCCCCTGAATGGCTAAGGTGCTCCATTGCCACTAAAAAATGTGATGTCTACAGCTTTGGGATGGTGCTGCTAGAATTGGTCTCTGGGAGAAGGAATTTTGACCCCTCTGCTTCTGATCCTCGCCTCTGCTATTTCCCTGCTTGGGCAATGCTCAGGGCCCTGGAGGGCAGGTACCAGGAACTGGTAGACCAGAGGCTTGAGAACAATGTTGATAGAGAGGCTGTTGTCAGGATGACTAAGGTGGCATTTTGGTGCATTCAGGACAATCCCGACAAGAGGCCATGGATGAGTGCTGCATTGAAGATGTTGGAAGGGGAGTGGGATGTCCCTGATGCACCTTTGTGGCTGGTGCAGAGAGGACCAGAGTTCTTGGAAGGATATGGATATGAGCCTATGGAGAGAGACGAGGACGATTCCTTGGTTGGAAATGAGAGGACATATGATTCCATCGCCGCAGTGTCCACCACAGAGCTATCTGGTCCAAGATAAAGATGTCTACTTGTACTTGGTAAACATTTGTATATAATTAAAGCAGTAGAAGATGGCAAGTTGGATCATGGATGCCATCTTTGAGGCAGAAGTTCTTAAGCAATGGGCATTTGCATAAGCAAAAATGGTCCTGCCTGAAAGAAAGCTGTGCAACAATCTCTAGTTATGTATACTAGATGTTTCTGCCATGAACATCTTATGCTGCTTGTATTCAATATTCCCTATGCTTAAATCTCCTATCCTTTTCCCCTGGTTGTCACTTGTTCTGTGACAATAGAAGATAGTCTTATGTATATACAAAACTACCACTCTATTGCCCCCATGGGAGGAGTTGAGGAGGACTCATTGCTTGGAATTGTCAGGGCATATGATTCCATTCCCACAGTGGCATTCACAAACCTATGTGGTGTAAGATAACTATCTCTACTTGTACTTGGAACTTGATATGATGGGAAGTTGGGTGCCAACTTTGAGGCAAGGGCAAAGGGCAAAGGGTTTAGGGTTTGGTTTGATACAAACCTCCTGTCTTTGGGACAAAACCCCAGCAATGTTCAGGTTTTAACAGTTCCACTTAAATTCCACCCTAATGTGGCACTAGTAGACCCTCAGATTCCTTCTCCAGCCCAAACTGTAAGTTTTTAATTAACTGCAGGCCGCTAAATATTTTAATGAGATGCAGTATCATTCTTGAATTGTACAGAAACTTATGGCTTTGTAGTTATGTATTTTTCAGAAACATTATCATTTATTGTTTAGAAATCTTCTCTGTGTCTGTATTCACATCAAATCATGACATTTTACAATTGAAATTTTGAGGACTGCTGATCACATATTTCTGAACACAAATTGCAGTTGGAGGGGTGAATAATATTATTACAGATGAGAAAACTTATGTATTTTGTATCAGGGATGTCTGAAGATTTCTACTGAAATTTGATTGATCAAAAACTAAATTTTGATGGCCCCAAAATCATTAATCATTCCTATGATTGATTTTTCACTATTTGAAATTGGTTCTCCAATTTTGCCTGTCAATCAGGCTTTCCCCGTGTTAAAGAGTGAAATTCTTTTTGAGAAGTTGGACTCTTATAATTTTCATAATAATCAAAAAAGTTTAATAGTGAAATTCGCTTCCCCATACAAATCTGAGGTAATTGCGAGATATATTGATGATCGTGAGATCCAGCCGCGTTTCCCCGTGTCGGAAAGGTGTGGGGTCTGCGTGTGTTTAATACATTTTGCTTGGCTATAAGGATGCCCAATGATAATGGGCAACGAAGCTTCCTGCATATCTTTTTAGAAAATGCTAGTACTACCGATTCTATTCAACTGAGCTTTGAGTTTGATTGGTCATAATTCACCAATCATAAAATATTTTCTCCAATATTAATTTTATTGGTTTAAATTTTTTTGTGTTATAAGGAGAAATTTTTCGACTTCAAAATGCTATTTTTAAAAATCTTATCTTTATAATTAAATTTTGGTTTATCTAAGACATAATAAAAATGGGGATTTGAACTCAAGTCTTCACAATGAAAACACAACACTAAACCAATTGAGCTCAAATCTTTGAATTTTTTTAATTTTTTTAAATATTCATGATCATTTACAAATATCAGTTCCTTAGGAGCAAACACAGTAGACACCATAAGCCAACTAAGAAGACTAAGAGTCACAAAAGATGTCCCTATGGGGATTTGAACTTGGGTCTCCACAATGAAAACCCAAAGCTGTTTTTTTATATAACTATTATAAATTTAGTATTTAATAAATTACATTAAATTAATCAATAATGAGTTTAAATTTATATATTTATTATTAAGTTACTATTTTCATAGTGTGATCCTATCCAAAATTTTATCTCCACTAAAATTACGGCTATACTCCATGAAAAATTACGGCTATACTCCATGTAAAATGCACCTTTGACCAAATTTCAAAAAACAAAAAACACAACAGGCAAAATTTTCTACATTTGTTCTTAATGATTTTCGTATTTTGTGGTGAAAAACCACAAAAAATATGCAAAAAAATAGTGTGTTTTCGCAAATCTAAAAAAAATGACCTTTTTTTTTGGGTGCATTTTACGTGGAGGTTAGCCACTACCATTAAAATTTGTGATCCTATCAAAATTTTTATCTCTATAATCAAAATTTGTTTTCCTTTCTTTTTATTTTAGCATTTCAATTTTTACAACATTATTTGTTTTTCTTACCATTTTGAACACTCAGTGTTATATATTTAAAGAGAATATGTATGAAATAATAAAAATATATTATAGTAAATTATATAATATAATATTATAAAGCTCTAGTGACTTAGCTCTTTCTTGGGAGGATTCTTGGGGAGGGTATTGCTCCTATGGAAAGTTTGACAACCCCGAGAATTAAAGAGATATTATCATACCATTGGGGAAGGAAAGTAAATGATTATATTGAGATACCTACAGGGGATCCTATTCTAAGTTGGAAATGGAAGTCATTGGAGGAAACTCCATTAACTATAGATGAAAAAACATAATTGAAAAGGATACTTAAATCAAGACATATTGTCCTTAAAAACAGGGAGGATAAATTGATATGGACAGGATCAGACAAGGTCAAAGAGGGGTATGAATCTTTGGTCAAAGCTCAATAATGATAGGATTTAGATCTTCCCTTGAATCTGTGCTAGGATAAAGCTTGCCTTCCAAAAGCATGCATGTGCTTGTGGGCTGCATTATAGAAGAGGATTATAATGACAAAATGGTTTAGAAAATTTGGTTTGGAAGGCCCTTCAAGATATTCTTTATGTGAAAACCAGGAAGAATCAGTCGATCATATATTAAAGAATTGCCCATACGCTTTGATATGTTCACAATGATTGAGTAATAAGTTACATTGGAAATTAGCAATGGCCAACAATCTGGTAGAGCACTTAAAAGCTTGGCAAATTATCCACAGGAGAAATCTTTATCATAATCTGGAAGATAACACCTTCCATAGTTTTATGGGAGTTATGGAAAGAACGTAATAGAAGGATATTTCAAGGGGAAAAGATGAGCAGAAAGTGCCTTGAAAATAAAATGGAAGCCAACATTGTGGAAACAATCAATAATAGATTATGGAACATGAATCATGTAGAAGGGATATTTTCCTATTGGGATAGTATGATGAGAAAAAAATGGTATGGCCTAATGATTCCCCCTCAGTTTGGTAAAGGTTGGAAGAAGAGAACCAAGGAGAGAGAAACATGTAAATGGAGTGATCTGCAGTTTGGTTGGTTTAAACGTAATTTCAATGGGGCATCAAGAGGAAACCCAAGAGTATCTAGGAGTGGATGTGTAGTTCATTTATGGGATGGAAGAAGGTGTGGTAAACTTGCTAAACCTATTGGAGAAACTACAAATACCATAGCAGAATTGGAAGCTCTAGTGGAAGGGCTACTCTTATGTAAGGATTTAGGAATTCAAAAATAGAAATAGAGGGAGATTCACAAATAATAATCAATGCACTCATAAATTAGAAAGGGTCATTGGGTTACTTAATGATTTCAGTCATTCTAAATTTACAATCACATATACCGAGAAGGAAATAAGGTGGCAGATGAGCTTGCGAATATGGGAGTTGATGTTTTATTTGTGGAAGAAATAGGTGATTTATAACCTTATTGATAAAATCTAAATCTCTTCAAAATAGGTAACTTCTTAACTATTATAGTTTAAACAGATAATGCTTGCCCAAATCCAAACTTGTATTATGCATATATTTTATTATATAATATATATTCTTATATAGGAAATCTATATTTAAGATAGACTTTGATGGTAATGAAATATGTTTTAGAAGACTTTATACACAACTAAGGTCTTATTGGGGCTTGATATTTTTTATTTTTTTTAAAACTTGGTAAGTCACATTACTAACATTTAGAGGTATACAAACATGAACAAACATACTGAACCATATATACTTAGAATGTAACTTATGTCATCTTTAAATTTGAAGTTCCCCTTTCCACTAGCTTAGTTGTATCTCCTACGTATTAGTAAAGGCTCTTTCACGGATTACCTCAATCTTTGATGTCCTACTTAGTCACATTTATATTACCTTTTCTTCTTAGGATGTTAGTTCCCATTTGGTTTTCTTAGCTTACCTTTTAGTTATTGATTTTAACCATTACTTTTAGTGCCCTCCTGAATCTATGTTCCCACCCTCTTTGCTCATCATTTCCTCGACATCACTTAGCCTTCCTTCATCTTAGATTACTTTGTCAATCCTCTAGATGCTTCATGTAGTTTCTAGAGGATTCTCGCACTATCCTCTAGCCTATTAGAATCCTTATTTTGCTAATAAATTATAACCACAACCATAACGAGAAGTTGTATCAAATTCATTCCCATTGATACAATCCATAAGAATTTTCATGCCCCTCATTTTCTAAGGGAAATTGAATTCCTTGTCCGTGTTTTCCAGATTTGTTCCCATTGAATCCTTATTTTGCTAATAAATTATAACCACGACCATAACGAGAAGTTGTATCAGAAAGAGTTAATGGAGCCTCTTAGGTCACTATTGTCATCATAGCCAGGTTTGATAGTTTCTAAAGATTCCTTAGGAGTGGAAGAAACAAAAAAATTATTACTAAGATCATCAGAAAGAGGATTTTTTGTGTTGGATTCTTTGTTACGTTTATATTGTTTAAAATTCAATGTCGAGACTTTGTATTCTCTAATATAAGCCAGGTTGAAATCTAAGGATCCTCAATCATCATCCGAAAGGTCAATAGTAGAAAGAGGATCATCCTTAGGGTCTTGATCGTGTTGTTCTTCCATAGACACACGTTTATTGTCTGACTCAGTATTCAAATAACTATTTGGTCTATCATCTGCCATAAGTATGTACATCAGATTGTTGTAGATAAACTCGACTTTTCAATAGAGAGTGGAAGGAACAACATGCATAACATGTAACAAAGGTCTTCCCAAAGGAAAGTTATAATTAAGAGGTCCAGGCATCAAATGAATAGGAGTGTCTAGAGTGACCAAACCTACCTTAATAGGTAATGTCATAATGCCCAATGTCTTCTGAGCAATATTGTCAAAGCCACGAAGAGGAATGCAATCAGGTTTAATAGTTGAAAAACAAGCTTTTATCTCTTTCAACATGTCCATGCTACAAAAATTTAGTCCAGACCCATTATCAATTAAGGTCCAAAAAATGAGATTACTATTGATAAGGATGACCACCATAAGGGCATTATGTTGATCTTGAACTTCTTTAAAAGCAAAATCATCATTGGTAAAGACAATTTGAGCTTGGAAAGGTGTAGCATGCATACATTCCAAAAAGGAATTGATATTATCCTGAGTAGGTGGTGGAGTTGGAAGAGTCGTTAAAGCTTTTTGCAAGGCTTTATGATATGTAGGCAAAGTTTTAAGAAGTTCCCAAAGAGAAATCTTAGCCATAGTAGCACGTAATTGCTCTACCAAATCCTACTCCTTTCTGAGATGTTGAGGAAGATGGGGTGGAGGAGGAAGTATAGGTTGAGAAGGTGGGAGAGAAGTAGGAACAACTAGATTAGTAGGTTGAGGATTGTTTCTTGTACGATAAGTATGGGCCACCACATGATATTCCTTAATAAACTCCAAAGAATTCCTAGATTTTCCTTTCATGGCTATAATTGGCTTATTCAGAGTTTGAAAAGAAATTTGTTGATATATCCTTTAACTGTAATCATAGGTGTAGTGAAATTTTGAGAATGTTGAGGATAACCCTTAACAATAACCACAAGTTATTTAGGTATTTGGAATAAATTTTATTGAATGTGTCCTTTGACACTTATCACAGGCCTGTTGGCTACCATAGGTTGAGCATGAATAACGACTTTAGGTATACTCAAAATATTGACAATATTGACTTGATCAAGCTATTGATTATTCATGGGTTCATCATTACATGGGAGAGAATCAATAAAATTAGTAATGATATTACCCTCTTCTCACAAGGTGTCATCATGAGTAGAACAACCTTCCATTAATGTTTCATCTTTAGAAAGAGTGTCAAATAAAGGTAAGGTGATATTACGAAAGGTGTTTATAATATCCCCCTCTTTCTCTAAAATGTCATCATAAAGGGGATATGTCTTAGGAGAAGGAGAAACATCAAGCATGAATGCCCCATATTTAGAGGAAGTAGAAGAAATGTCAACCATTATATCATCTTTTTGGACCAAAGTTATTTCATGTGGGAGAGAATACTCAACATTATCACCTAGTGGTTCATCCCAAATAGGGAGATCATTGCAAGATTTAGGAGAAGTATAATCATAAGTAATCAAGGCTTCATTCCTAGAAGGAAAGGTGTCACAAGGGGAATTATCAAAGTTTAGCAAGCTATGCTCATGGGGGAAGCACATATCACAAGAAGAGTTAACATCAATCTTCAACACTTCTCTCGAAAGAGAGAGATTCATGAAGATGAGGGTCCTTAGGAGAGGAATAAAGTGATAAAAGAGAGGCTAAACCACTATCACCTTGAGAAAATGGATGCATTATAAATATAATCTAATATGGAGACATGAAATTTTCATCAATGCAAATGCATAAACAAGAAATGAATTGATTTATGTGAATTGCGATGAAATTACAATATAGTGCATGAAATGAAATATTTTTGTATTTTTTTGTTATGGAGTGTAAGGATGAAATGAATCTATGAATGTATCTATATGAGATATAAGTGGATAAGAATGCAATATTGTAATGAAAAGAAGATCTAAATGCATACAAAGTAAATGTAGACAAGGAGAATCTAACAACCAAAACTCAAAAGGAGAAAATGTCATAACTCAGGCTCACCAAAATGTACAATAAACATGGTCAGCATCGCTAGGATGTAGATCACTCACCAAATCATATTGTGCATTGGAATACCAATTCACCCTTAAAAAACTTATTAACACAACCCAAAAAGGATGAAGGGGTGCTAATGCAAGATCAAGGTAAAAGGGGGATTTAGGTAATTCCTTATGAATAAAGTGTGATTATGATATGTAAAAGTATGAAAGAAAATTATGCTATGATAAAGGAAATTACTACTGGAAAGAGGTGATATCAAATCCGATGTATAAAAGTAAGTGAAAGGGGAAAATGAGAAGAATGAACTCACCTTGAAGCTAGGAGAGGAGGAACAAACTTCAAATATAGAAATGACTGTGACAGGAAACTGTCGGAGTCAAAAACCGTTCTGGATCTAGCACTTTGAGACTTGTAATTCAAGATTGTGAAAATCTCAAATCTAAAGGACAATTCCAACTTAAGTTTGCCTAGTCCCAAAAATTTGACCTAGTCTCGGAGGCACAAAAACTGATGAAATCTGAAGAGGACCTGTCACTGGTTCTGTAACTCTAAAATTTTGGATCCAAGACTATGCCACATGTTCCTGCACATAAGAAAGAAAGAGAAATTTTTGTGGAAAGGGGATTTCCTTGGTCAAGCCCCTATATAGGAATTAACCTTGAAATGAAATTGAAATTGCATAAGGAAATGTAATCTAGATCTAAAACACAAATCACCTTATCCCTAAATGATGCAATGCCTCTTTGGAGATGATCAAAAGTGTTGATGTAATAGCTTGGAATTCATAAAAACCATATAGGAAAGTCATGAAACCAAACCTTTCAATGATGAATGTTGTAGTTTGCCACAATGTAGGATTGAGGAAGAAAGAGAAGAAGAAGACTTGAAATGCTTGATGGCTTCCTTGCACTTCAGTCTCTTGAATGCACAATGGTTTTATTACATAAAGATACCTTGCACACAAATGGATACCTAATGGATCTAGGTATGAAAATGAGAGGAAGAGGACTCCTTTTTTACACACTTCGGGGCTCAGATTTCACAAGGTTGGCCCCATTTAAGAACATAGGAGAAACAACCTCACATCGGGCGTGGAGACCACTAAAAAATAGTGCCCTAGGAGAAGGATGACCTAAGTCGGCCTTGTCCAGGAAGACTTTCTCAAATTTATCCCAGGATCTAGGGTTGTGTGTTAAGAGGGGGATCTGAAAGCCTTAGTCCACTGGGAAATTAGGGAAAATCCTAAAATTTTAAAGGCATGTAAAATGACTTAGATGGAAGATGAATTATGTGATTGGATAAAAAATGGAAAATCATGCATAGAAGTTAGTTCCATCCTCTAGTTTTGAATAAATAATGTTGATTTGAAGGATACAAAAGGGATAGAAGGACACGAAATCAACGTGGGAACCCATAAATGCAAAAATGAGGCTAAAATGAGTACCTAATAAGGGTGATTAATTTTTAGGATGGTACAAAAGGCATCCATTTTGTTAAGATATTTGGGCTTACCTCTTGGAGAGAAAATAATCTTATAGTTGTACATTGTGTCTAGTGTCTTGTTAATTGTAACATTGCAAGGAGACTTATGTAGCATAATGGAATGTAGAGTCCAATGACCTATCATAGGTTGATGATGATGTAGCATAGATATGGTTGTTGGTATTGGTTTAGAGGAGCTTGATCTTAAGGAGTCCAATAGTTCAAGTGATAAGGCGTTTAACATAGAATCTGGGGACAATTAGAGGCATTGGGTCATTATACAATTATATTTAATATTTTGAATGGAATCGTCATTTCAAATATAATACATTAATATTCATTGTTCAATACAATATTTTTATTGTTTTAAAGCTTCATTCATTATTTATCATATATCATTTATAACTTTAATTACATAATCACTATACATATTTACAGTATCATCTTTGCCCTAATCATCCCTAAATCAAGGACCTTTATTCCCCCATCCTAGAGACTTACCCCCTCATCTACCTATTCTACGAGTCCATAGATATATGCATACTTTTTAAGAAATTTTATAGTTGGAAGGTTGTGATGACATGTAACTGATTGAATGTTTGATAATGTTAAGTTGAAGATGATGCAAGACATTAAATTAGTTAATGGTTTGTATTGTCATTGATGTAAACTTGATATCATCTATATGGTCATATACATAATGCCAAAGACTTCAGAGAATCAATGGAACAGAGGTTATGCTTTCAGCAATGCACAAAAGTCAAGTATTCACCAAGTGACAAACTACACCGGCGGAGTGCACACCATCGGTAAAGACAGAGATAAAGTCACAGTGTTGCCCGATGAAGTAGAATCACAGGATGCCCGACGAGCTAAAAATAGTGTTGCCCGACGAGCAAGATCTAATGATGTCTGACAGATGGAGATCCCAAAGCTAACTAAAGTTGCACCGACAGAACTGGCAGTTGTCACCGGCGATGAACTGCAGAATTGACCGACAGAACAGAGAGATCAGAAAATGACAAAATATCTAGCTGGCAGAGCTTAAGGATAGACTTAACTGGTTGTTTGATTTGTTTTATTCAACCATGGTTAAGTAAGTGATTTAAAGATGATTTATATAGTTGGCAAGAAGATAATACGAGATAAATCAGGAGTTAAAGCCATAAATCAATTTGGATGGATTGTTTTTCATGCCAAGAATCAAGAATCAAGAACCAAGAATTAAGGAATATCATGTATATATAAGAGACAAGCATAATTCACTTCTGTAAGCAATCAGATACACGGGGTAGTGAACTGATAGAAGATGTTGAAGAGAAACTGATGAAGGATAAACTTCATGCAGTCCTGAGCAATCAAGCTAAGGGAGAGCTAAAGAATTCTGCAAACATCGACGAACAGAAAAAGAACAACATCAGAGAGTAGAAAGAGTTAAGTACAAAGGAATTGAATTGATACATTGATCAGAAAGATATTGTAAGTAAATAGATCTGAAAATCTGCAATTCAGTTGCATTAGAAACAGGTCATTTTTGTTTCAGTTTAACCATTGAAGCAT
>MU225179.1:47982-59203 GCA_018584345.1 Thuja plicata | reverse complement strand
CGGTTTTGCTTGACGAATCCGGAATTGCAATTTAGAGAAACAAACAACGGATTTGCAAAAACGAGAAGTGTCACTCCCAAAAACGGGAAGTGTCACTCCCAATTCCGTGAAACAAACGGGGCCTTAAGAATACAAAACCACATATTAATTGCAGAGGATTAAAAATATCCCTATTTTCATTGGCTTATCTGAATGACAAATAGACTACTGATCTAAATTGGGTTAAGATTTTCTTTTCGTTTTCCCTTCAAACTTTTAGGTTTGTCAATGGGCCCTTGGTCTACTGGTGAAGTTGAATGGTTCACAACGAGCCCACCAGGGATCAAGTCTTCCCTGGTTGGTAGCTCGCAGGCTTCGTGCCTCGCTGGGTTGCCTTGCAGGTCTGAATCCTCCCAAAAAAAAAAAAAAAAAAACTTTTAGGTTTGTTTCGTTGAATACATGTCTACCTATCAGTATAGTTGCAGCTACATCATCTCACAAAACTCCTCTTTCCTCCGATTTTGGCACAGGCAGAGAGAATGCTGGCAGATCGGAGAGTTTTGATTTACACCTGCCAATTACATTTGATTTGAAAGTTTCTAAACCATTTTCAACAAATGCATTTTGTGCATATCCTGCAGCAGAGACCACATTTGTTTCTAGACATTCTGTCAAACAGTTTACATGCCTTGTCTATGCTTCTACGTTTTGTATACATGTGTTTACCAGAGCATTTCGAACTGTCATGGTCCACACCTACCATCCTAAACGGTCTGTGTGGTTAAGCCCATTCCAATTACGCCATTCGGTTGGGTGGACAACCAGATTACTTGTGAAGACCTCGTTACAGCTAAAACACTTATTTAAATCGCTTTGATAAAATAAACAATTAAGTTTTGGAAATATAGTTTTCTGTTGCTTCCACTTTTACCAGGGGAGTTCACACCTGCTCGAATTCAAGCACGCTTTGACGTATGCCAAAATCTAACTTCTGGGTTCTTCGATTTATATAATAGCCGACACGAAAATTGATAAAGACGAGTTTCACGAGAATACGCGTATACATAAATGGACAACATTATTCTCTCGTTTTTTACTGTTTGAATATTGTTATTCGCCCACGAGAGTAATGTACAGTAATGCGTGTATGTATGTATGTATCAAAATCATCTCTCTCAATTTCACATATGGTTGAATTCACAGATCTACTATGGACGGCACGTATAGATAACTGAATTCATGATTGCTTGTAAAGTTTTGTAAAGTTTTGGGCCATGGGGTATCTGAGAATTCTGTACAATTTGGTTTTTGTGTGTTTGATCAATCTGTGTGAAGCAAGGATTTTTGTGTTGCCTTCCAATTGGACTGTGGTCAACAACTCAAGCCTTCCAACCTACAGTACAGAACAGGGGACATTCAGGGCCGTCACAGATGGTGAGGGGAATGCTATAATGAGCGAGGATTACAGATTTGGGTTTGGATTCATCAATGTTAATTCTTCTGGTGAATTTATCCTCTCCATTGTTTTGGGTGTCAATATCACATCCTCAGATCTTGGAACTGAGATTTGGACTGCAAATAGGCAGAGGACTGTTGCAGAAGGTTCAGTGCTGAGTCTGGGGGGTAATGGGGATATGGTATTGGAGGATACGGATGGAACAGTGGCCTGGAATATCAGTACTGGTAAAACCCAAACGAAGACCATTGCAATGCAGATGACAGGTAATTTGCAGATCTATAATACTACAAATTCCTCACTTTTTTCTAGTTCTAGCCTTGTATGGCAGAGTTGGGACCATCCCACGCACACTCTCTTACCTGGGCAGAGCCTAAAGACAGGGTATACATTGGTATCCAATTACTCTGCAACAAGTTCCAGCCAAGGGTTCTACAAGCTGGTTATGGAGCCTGGAGGGATGGTCCTGTACTACAAAAGTAAGTTCGATGAACCTTATTGGTCTATGGGGCTGCCTGGATTGGACTATGAAGGCATTCTAAGGCCATGCTTCTACACTTCCTCCTCTCAGAATGCCAAGGCCGAGTATACAGGGATAGAACTACAAATTTTATTCAATCAGACTATTGCCGATTCGTCTACGTCTTGCTCCAGTGGAACCAATTCTTTGTATCTGGCACCTCCCCTTAATGACACCCAGTACAGGTTCATGAGGCTGGACAGTGATGGTAACCTTCGATCATACAAGGTTCTTCAACTGACATTGCCAGGCACAAGCAGCAATATTTCAACATGGGTTCCAGACTTTGGGTTAGATCGATCTGATAAGTGCGTTCTTCCAAAAGTTTGTGGACCTTATGGCATCTGTATGAATGGCCAGTGCAGTTGTCCAGGTTCTGGAACTCCTGATAATTTTGATCAAATTCAGAATTTGGATATCACCCAAGGATGTTACAGCCGTTCAGGTGAGTGAGATTCCTTTTCTCTCTTTCTTTTTGCTTCTTTTAGGAGTAAATTAAAGAACATCCAGGATTGTGCATCACAAGGTGTTCTTAAAAGCGAGGTTCAGAGTTCAAAGTCAAACGCTAATTATTGGGCTCCCTCTTCTAATCTAAACGGGGTAAAGGGCGACTTCTCAACTCTATTTCCTGGGTACATACTACATAGGCAATTTTAGTGGATATAATCATTTTTAAGGCCATGGTCAATCCTCCAGCAACTAAGCTTTATCCTTCTATCATGTGAATTTATAACAGGCGGGACGGATGCATGTTGTTTATCTCAGAGTTGTTTTATCCTTAAATCATTTGAATTTATAACAGGTGGGACGGATGCATGTTCTTTACCTCAGAGTTGTTTTATCCTTCAATCCTTTGAATTTATAACAGGTGGGACGGATGCATATTCTTTACCTCAGAGATGTTCTACAGCTAAGCTTGAACTAGGGTATAACGGGCTGGCATTTGAAACTTAAGCCTCACCAGCTCAAACTAAAGAAGAATCTACCCAGAGGAGAAGAGCTAATATATTTAAATGTAGTTCAAAATTAATATCAATCGTGTTTTTCTAACCACTACAAACTTATCATGAACTTAAGAGCACCTAAATATAAAAATCCATGTTACTGAAATTTCGTTTCCTACAGGTGAACCAGATTGCAACCTAACTTCTGCGGATCATCATTTTTTGTTTATTGATGAAGCAGACTACTACCTAAATGAGTTCTTCCAGCCTCTGAGTAATGTTTCTTCTATTGATAACTGTACGGCAATGTGTTCATCTAATTGCTCTTGCACGGCAGCCTTCTTCCACAACAGCTCTGCTTCATGTTACCTAACAACTGGCCCCTTGAACTCCATGAAATCTATGTCAAACGAGACATACAAGGCTTATATCAAGGTTCAGAATGCCATGCCACGAATCTATACTCCAGCCTCGAGTTCCTTGAGTAATGGCATCGTAGCAGGGATAACAGTAGGCTCAGCTACAGCAGCTCTCTTCCTGTGCTTGATCATCCTTGTAACCATTCGCTACATGAGAAAAAGCAAAGTCAGTGGGGATGAAATATTTGAAGAGACTGACCCCGAAGAAATGGAAGAGGAAGCATTCTTGAAAACCCTTCCAGGCCTTCCCCCCAGATTCACATATCATGAACTCAAGGAAGCCACTGACAACTTTAGCAAAATGCTTGGAACGGGAGGATTTGGATCAGTCTATGAAGGAATTCTTAAGGATAACAGCAAAGTTGCAGTGAAAAAATTAGATGGTCCAAGGCAAGGATATAAGGAATTCAGAGCTGAAGTTGCAACGATAGGCAGTATAAGCCATGTGAACTTGGTAAGACTCAGAGGATTTTGTGCATACTGTAAGCAGAGGTTGTTGGTTTATGAGCTTTTAGAAAATGGGTCTCTGGATAAATGGCTGTTCTCACCCAGAACAGGAAGCCCAGGAAGTCCAAATTCAGAAGAAAGCAGCCATATTTTTCTAACATGGGAACAACGGTACAATGTTGCCATAGGAACTGCCAGAGGCTTGGCCTATCTTCATGAGCAATGCAGGGAGCCAATCATGCACCTAGACATAAAACCTCAAAACATTCTCCTGGACAAGAACTTCATGCCCAAAGTCTCTGATTTTGGCATGTCTAAGCTCCTCGATGAGGGCATGACCCAAATTGTAACAGCAGTGAGAGGAACACCCGGTTACCTTGCTCCTGAATGGCTAAGGCACTCCATTGCCACCAAGAAATGTGATGTCTACAGCTTTGGGATGGTATTGCTAGAATTGGTGTCAGGCAGAAGGAATTTTGACCCTTCTGCTTCTGATCCTCGCCTCTGCTATTTCCCCGCATGGGCAATGCTAAGGGCCCTGGAGGGTAATTACCTGGATCTGGCAGACAAGAGGCTTGAGAATACTGTTGATAGGGAGGCTGTTATGAGGATGACTAAGGTAGCATTCTGGTGCATTCAGGATAATCCCAACAAGAGACCATGGATGAGTGTTGCATTGAAGATGTTGGAAGGGGAGTGGGATGTCCCTGATGCACCTTTATGGCTGTTGCAGAGAGGTCCTGAGTTTTTGGAAGGATATGGGTATGAACCTAAGGAGAGAGGTGAGGAGGATTTGTTGCTTGGAAATGAGAGAATATATGATTCCATTGCCGCAGTGTCCTTAACAGAGGTATCTGGTCCAAGATAGTGACATATGCTTGTTCTTGAAATTCTTTTTTATATAATCAGTGCAGCAGCAGATGGGAAATTGGAGGCCAACTTTGAGGTAGATGCTGGAGAGCAATGGGTACTAACATAGGTAGACATCATCCTGTCTGTTGGACAAAACTGTGAAACCATCTATAGTTATGTACTCTGGATAGTTTCCATTGTGAACATCTTATTCTGCTTGGATTAAATACTGGTTTTGCTTAAATTTCCCTTTCCTTTTAGCTATTTGTCACTTTGTGCTTTGACAATAGAAAATGGCCTTACTCATATATAGAACTTCCTTCGCCCTCTCATGGGATGAGGGGAGGACTAATTGGTTGGAAATATGAGGGCACATGACTATTCTTGTACTGTTGTCCACGGAGCTTATTCAAAATATGACACTACATGTGTACAGAAACCTGTGACAGAGGATGCAAGCAGAGAAGAGAAAAACAAATAGATGAAGCTCTGATCTTTATTGCAGATTTGCTTACTTTTTATAAAGCGGAGATTTGAATCCCTGTATGCAGAAACAGATGGCTCTAATCTTACCACAGAGTCGAGGTTTATTAACTGAAAAAGAGTCAATTAATTTCCACTAAGTACTTTTGATGAATACCAGTAATCATACCACAGATTGGAGTTTTATTGACTGAAACAAGACTGTAATAAACTCAAATACGAATTTGTTCACTTTCTTCTAGATTTTATTGTTGCCAATGTTTCAGATCAAATTTTATGATCTATCATCAGGGCATGAGAGCAAGAGAAGAGAAACTCAAATCCAGAACAATGTGAACAAAAAATCATCATAGACTGGAAATTTCATGATTCTAATTGAATTAGGATTTTTTATTTATCTTCTGATTTTTATGTATTTTTCTGATTTATAATGCAAAACAAAATTGAAACATCACAACCAAGTTGGAAACAAATAGTTTGAAACATTATTGTCAAACCCCTTCTATGGCTGAGGAACAACTCCAACTTCAACCAAAATAGCAAAATTCAACTTATAAATAATAAATAATCTAATTAAAATGTAGATTTAAGTCTGTTATGGAATAAAATGAAAGAAAATGAGTTTTTATAGTCTGCGATACTAGCTATATGCTTTTAGGTTTACACATAATGACAGTAATATGGAGCTACCCCGTACTCCTTACAGAAGGCACCTAACTGTACTACAAACAAAACTTACATTAGCAACTACACTGGAATCTGAGTAGTCATTGCTTACTTACATCAAACATTAATACTTATATAAGTGAAAATATAAACGAATTAAACCTTCAAAGGCCAACATTAACACAGAAATGGAACCTGGGATATTAAACTTTCTTGGATCTGAATTACACACTAATTTATCACCTTCAAAATGCCTTTATTTGATCTGCAACTTTCGGGAGCAACTTGCAATGACTAAGATGCACAACTTCAGATTTACAATATTTGAGATTGTATAGAAACAATGAATGCATAGCTGCCACATACTATAAGAATGGAACCTTATACGGTGAATATCCAACAAGCTTGGCAGTTGGAGATGGAAGGAACATGCTACTTAGACTGCACAATGCTCCACAATTGCATAGATTTGATTTGGCGCTACTCTATGATAATACCAAACAACAATTAGAGATTGAAGATGGCAGCAATGAAGTTCCCAAAGGTTAACACTGAAGGATGAATCACTGAAAATGATAATAAATGCCTTAAAAACTTTTATAGCAATAGATGTGGGTGAAACTTGTCCAAACTGAAGTCAAACTCTCCTCTTAGGTTGGTGCACTCAATTGAAGGCTATGAAGCTGATTCAACAATGAAAAATGAGGCAGATCTATATTCCCTAATGTTGGTATCCGCTAGAAAGATGAATAAAAATGTTAATTAGTAATAAATGAAGACCACAACCTTTTTTAAACCCTTCGAAGTATTGGCCTAGGCCCTAGATAAGGATATCCTCTAGAAAGATGAATAAAAATGTTGATTAGTAATAAATAAAGACCACAACCTTTTTGAAACCCTCCAAAGTATTGGCCTAGGCCCTAGATAAGGATATCCCCTAGAAAGATGAATAAAAATGTTGATTAGTAATAAATGAAGACCACAACCTTTTTGAAACCCTCCAAAGTATTGGCCTAGGCCTAGATAAGGACAATTAGCAAAATTAATGTCAACAATCAATCATACAAACCCTTCTTTGTATGATTGATACAACCACAAATGACACTAAATGTTGCAAAAATGGTATCTACAAACCCCTGGACAATAACAAAGGTTGATGGTGACTTACCCAAGGAGTAGCACCTAAGATCTAGCAAGAGTAGATGAAGAACAAATTCCTAGAAATGTTGATTTCATTGTAGCAACACTATAACAAACATGAAATTTGACCCAAAAATGTTGATTTTATTATAGCAACGATATAGCAGCAACATGCAAACTTGAGACATGGTCCAATAATGTTGACTTGATGGTGTGGATCAAGCTGCTTGCAAAGACAAATCAAAGAATCATAATCGATACATTCAAACGTCATCCTTAGGTAGAAATCGTCTGAATGGATACAAGAGTATTCATCCTCAAATTTCAATCCAATTGTGCAAAACCAAGAGGTCTCACATTCTCCAAGATCTCTAGACCGGCAAAGGGTTTTCATCCTCAAATGCAAACTTGAACATAAAGCTAAAACTATATAAATTGAATGGCAAAATGGTAAGGAAAAATGCCATGTCAAATGAATTCTAGCATTCTTTTGTGTTCCTCCAGTTGGACCCATTGGTCCAATTTCCTTAAGCATCTATAAATATATTTTATTTCATTTTTTTGGCAATTTAAAATATATATTTTTATTCTGTAGTGTTTTTAATTGAGGAAAAAACATGTTTTGAAGGGATCCAAAACTCTTTATTTTAAAAATACTTTTTAGTTTAATGTTTTTTTTTTAAATTTTGTTAGTGTTAAATTTTTTTTAAAAAAAAATATATTTTATATATAACTATAGTGTAGTAAATTTAAATCCTTTAGTTCACACTTTATTTGGGCCCCTATCTTAGGGTACTTTCTTTAGCATCATTTTAGGCCTATTTGGGCCCTATCCTACTCTGTTATTTAATTGTTAAACCCACAATTTAATTGTCATCATGTGCTAATTTCAAGACAGGGTCCTCTGTTATGAATCCCAATACTTTGCCACCCCTTTTGTTGGCACATGTTTGAGTGAATGCCCTCTAAAAAGGATGCAAAATCAAACATGTTCAAGTTGCACCCTCCTTCATTCGTGATCTGGTCTTGATTTTATCAATTGACTATTGGTTGTTAGCTATAGAAGATGAAAATTGAACCACTTCAAAGGGTGGTCAGACCCCTTAAGGACTCAAAATCCAACTCTCTGCTTCAGCAAAACCTTCAAGGTACTATGATCTTTGAGTTGGCTCACTAGAAGGGAAAAATTGTGTGTACAACTGAAGTATACTGATAGATAAAAATATTTGGCTTAGAGAAGACAAAAGTACAAGTCACAAGGATCTTCTAGACAACTCCATAAGCTCTCTACCTAGGACACATACATGAGTACAGTTCAATAGGGCGTCGTGCAAGCATCTTGTACAAACTAAGTGCCATGTATTGTACTTAAAAGTACCAGATAACTAGTATCTTGTTATATATACTAAATATATGTTAAAATGTAAAGCACAACATAAAGGAAATAACAAAAATGTCACGAGAAATGAGGAGATACTTATAGAGGGTCCACAATATGAAGCCCTTAATCCAAACAAAACCCTCATTCAGTGATACCTACACACATAAGACCAGGGATAAAATGTTGGGGGTGATTGTGTTTAGAGGTTTTCCATGGCCAGACCTTCATTGCAATGTTTCCACCTCCATAGATTTAACCTAAGAACACAATTGTGATAAAATGATGAAAGAGATACAAGCAAGAATAGTAAAGTAAAAGGATATGCTAAACTAAAGACAATGGAATACGTAAACAAACTAGAAAGAGTTATCCTTACTTCAACGCAAAAAGCTCCATAGCTCATTGAAATAAGGAATGACAACATCTCCCAAGTTGACAAAGATTTGATAGGCAATGATGGTGGTCTAGTAACTGTGAAAATGGTGTAGAGTGCTAGAAAGCTTGAAAATATTTGAGAGAGTGAATTTGTAGTTCCTTTTTCGTTTGCTTTTGTATGACATCCTTCTAGATGTTGTTTTGGCGGTATGTTTGTGGTGGTGCCTCTGTGCAATTGGATGAAAAATCTTTTGTGATGCCTTGGTTTGGCTCTAGATGCCTTGATGTGGCTTTATGTGATTGGTTGTTCTCACCTTATAGTTGGATGTATGTATGATTATATTTTATGATCATGTTAGGCGTGCGTGACATTGGTGCCTTTGTTATTATCTAGATTGTGTTGTTGCATTGACAAGTTGCTTATTTCCTTATGCCTGGTTGTCAAAACCATTGTGCAGTTGCTAGTTGCACACCTATTTTGGGATGCTAGACATTTGAGGCTTCTATTATGTTTTTGTATTGGCATTTTGAGATGCACCTAATTACAATACAATCTTTTGTGCATATACCAATATCTCTGCTGATGTAGATGATAAATTTCACTTATACTTTTCGTGATGATCTTATTTGCAGGATGTTAAATGGTGATATTTAGTTTATATGTTATATAATATGTTTTGGGTTATTAGGTAGATATTATTGGACAATGCAAGATAGAAGGCTAAAAAGGAGGAAAAGATGAGCTTCAGAATACAGAGACCAACTGAAAGTAGGCAAATTAATTTTGTAACCAGAAATAGAGCCTAGGGATTGCAACTAACCTATAAAATCAATTTGAAGAGGATTTGGACTATGTTGACTTGGTTGACTTGTTCCTGGGACTAGGCTTACTGCGTTGACATGTTCCCTGCACTTTTGATTATTTTCAATTATAGGTTGTTTGCAAGCTCCCAAACTTCGCAAATCTGATCCGATGTGAGGACCACCTATTCTTGCACAAAAAAAAGAGAGGAAACATTGTGTAGAAAGGGATTTACCTTAGTCAAACCTCAATTAAGGAATCAACCTTGAAATAGAAATGAAATATGCATGAAAGGAAAGCTTGTAGATGTAAACAGATATTAGATATGAAATGTAAATGTTTATGCCTTCATAAATGGACTTGGTGTCATGATGTTTATGAAGATGCTTATAAATTGCTTGAATTTAGTAATTGGATCTTGTAATGTAAGGAATAATCAAGGATGCCTTTCACAAATGCATAGATGTCCAAATACTCCTCAAGTCTCCAATGTTTTTATGCGTGATTAACTTTTGCCTAGGAAGAGGAACTATATTCACATTGATATTCATGTATTTGAAAGAAGGATCTCCTTGCTTGATTAAGGTATCCTCTACTTGGCCTTCATGAGGGAGAGAAGCTTGCTACAATGGACATGATTACCTTCAAAAACATTCCTTAGATTCTTGAGAATCTGACTTAGAAAGCGGGTATGTGCAAGATCATGAGGGGCCAAACTATGCCCTTAAGTGGCAATGAAAAATCAGCAAATCAGGGTTAGTCAACTTGACGTGAAAATTTGAACTAGCTATCAACCTAATATCAAAAAGTTGTAAGAATAGAATCTGTAGGAAATTGAGCATAGTTTCTAAACTACTAGGTCTTTTCTGAAAAAAATTTAATATGATTGGTGAAAAGTATAGATTTCAATGCAGCAGTACAAAAATTTTAGGAAAAAAATAAGAAGTAGGTGTATGTCTGACCACCTTCATCATAATCAAATGATAGTATTTTATTATAATATTTTATATATAAGTATTGGAGTCATGCCGAGATGTGACGCGTATTTTTTTGTAATTTTATTCCAAAAAAATAATTAATTATGAATTATCTGCTACAACGTTTTCATAATTAAAAAACTACCGTGTCTGACCACCTTAACTCATTGAAAACTTTAAAAAATTAAAAAAAAAATTCCCTTATAGTAGGCGAAGCATAGAATGTGACGCATTTTTCAGATTTCAAAAATGTTATACCATTTGAAAGTTATAGCCATTTTTCAATTAGTATATAAATCAGCACTTTAGAGGTAACTCAATTAGAAAATAACGAATAATTACTTACCGAATTCAAAATTTGACAGCAATTATATCGATAGAAAGCTGATAATCTCCTTAAGATACCCTTTTCATTTCATCAAATTCAGGGGAAAAAAATTCGCTAGCTACATGGTCGAAGTCTGGAACTCAAAGAAATAGGGGAAAAACACGTTTTTGTCAAATTTGAAGAGTTGACCAGGTAGGTTTGGTGCACAAAGCAATACCGAGCCTAATCGGGTACCCGAAAATCCTGGCAGAATTTTGAATTTTAAATTTTCCCTCCCCTTTCTCCCTCTTAATTTATTTCCAACCCCTTTCTCCCTCCCATTTCGCCATACTTCATATGATATATTATATATCAAAAATTATATATTATATATATTAAATATTATATAATATCTATTATATATTAAATATTATATAATATACATTTTACATTAAATATTATATAATATATAT
>MU225179.1:17227-29992 GCA_018584345.1 Thuja plicata | reverse complement strand
AGGTGTTGCAGCCTCTGTAGCTGCGTCTCCTGTATCCTCCTCATCAATAACATATTGATATGTATCATCATCAGTAAGTGGTCCGAGGCACAAATTCTTGCACATAATGCAAGTATGGGGCACACATACATGTGAATTACTGCTAGATATCGATGCGCTAGCATCATCCACACCAGGAGGCAACAATGACCTGGTCTGCATGATCAATTGATCACTGAGCATGTGAATGGCCCTAATACTCTATGAGGTAGCCTCTGCAATGATATCGGGATACTGCACTGGAGGATGGAGTGCGACATTAGTGGGGGGGACAAAGGTAGTGGCCTTTTTGCACTGGAAAAATACCCTAGTCTGAGGAGCTCCTCCGCCTATGCCCATGTTGGGCCTCATGCTCCAATAATTGACATTGTGACCAAGCACAAAATCAACATACAATTTTTTTATAAAATAGAAAGGGAGTTCCAAATTGCTATGGGGTGGTTTATCAAAAACCATCCACCAACGATCCCAAAACTGTGTACGCATTGCATCATTTGTGCACCATTTAATTGATAATTTAGGCTTTTTGGGGTCAAATTTTGATCCGGTTTTAGGATTCATAAAAAGGGAGGATATATCTTCTTTAGTTATATTAAGGGCCGCAACCCCATCATGGTCAATCCCATCATCAAATTGGGCATGTATATCATCACGCCAATGAAGAGCAGCATTATGTTGCCACATAAGTGTGTCAATGTTTTCAACAATAGTATTTAGGGTGGCAAGTATAGGACCTAATGTATGTATATTCTAATATGTGCTTTGGAACCCCCATATAGTTTTCAAATTATCTTGTATCAAATCCTCTAAAGATCGAGGGTTTTGAAGCGGGGGATTATTTTGGGGATCGTTATTTGGTGCGGGAGGGTTATTTTCTTCATTGTTGTCAGCCATGCCTGATTAAATAAAAAATAAATATAAAATTCAATTTGATTTCATATATTATTAAAAAAATGAATACAAAACCCTATTTAACCCAAAAAAACTACATTTAACATCAAAATGAAATAAAATAATCAAAATATGCAAAGAATTTACTTATCGTATATATTGCAGAGTCAAATTTGATATTGGGGCAATCAAGTACCCAAAAAAATTGAGTATAGGATATATAGAGCCATTTTCCAATCTTTAACAATGAGAGAAATGAGGAAAATGGCTCGCGGGTTTTGATTTATGCCACAGGTTTTGGGTACCTAAAAATATCGGTCGGGTACCCGATTAGGCTTGTGCTTTGGTGTCAAGTTTGCCCAAGTGTACTGACACCCAGGCCTACTAAAAAGTCAACAAATATTTTCATGCGCTTTTGGACGAGTGAAAAGTGGATTTTTTTCACATCGCCACTTTTTGGCCCCTCATGATCTTGCACATACCCAAGCATGGATGCAAATTTGTAGGAAAAATCTTGAATTCCTCTTGTCTTATGTCCAAATGAGGCGATGTAGGTTTCTTATATACCCCTTACAATAATTTCATGACTCAAAACTCAAAGGAAGCCAATAGGGTTTTAGATTTCCTGCTTAACCATTGAGATGAGATCCTGATTTAAATTTTAATGCAAGCCTTAGGGAATAGACTGACTTGGTCAACCTATTTCCTCCAAAATGTCATGAAATTTGGCCTAGGGGTTAGGAATGCGGAGAATATTTCAGAATTAAAAGAGAAATTAGGGTTAGATCAAGCATAACAAATGTAGAATCCTGAGAACACTAAAATGGAAACTAATTGAACATTTAATTATAGGTGCTTACAATTTAGAATGGTACATTTAGACCCGACTTTAGAGGGAGTATGAGATTACCTAATGCTCATGGTAAAGTAGATCAAAGCATTGGAAAAATAATTTATCGAGGTAAAGGAGACAAGGAGACACCAAGGACCCAAGTGACTTAGGTCCCCATCAAAATCCAGAACCAAGATAAAAAGAAGAAACACTTGAAAAAGATAGAGAAGAGACATGACCACTAGCCAAGTAAGGTTTGACTTAATATCGGACACGTAAAGAGAGAGATTGATGCAAATATAAAATTAATAGTCTAGCAAGATGTGTTATGTTAGTCAACCCATCAAAAAGGAAAATTAAGTGAAGCATTGTTCACAAGGAAAATTTTCTATAGGAGAATTAGGCCTAAGGAAAGAATTGTCTCCAAAGGAATTCACTGAATAATGCAAGGGTAAAATAATGTAATGTAATGAAAGGATGAATCCAAGAAAATAATTATCTCCAAGGTCATCCACCAAGAGATCAAAGAAACAAGTTGAATTGCTGTGTATTTGTGTGAAAAATGTGAAACAAGGAGCAAAGTGTATACCTCCACAATAAAGTGATATCAAAAGCCTTAATGGGAGAAATAACTTTAACAAAACATACATGCACCCACAAAAATATTCCCAGCATGATATGCCACCAAGAAAAGATGAAATAAGGGAAATGAAACACATGGCAAAAAGAGAGCACAAAGTGATCTACTTACTTTGGGTCAATATGATTGTATGATAACGAGCATGTATATCAAGAATTATGGAAAAATGAATTGACATTATCTCCCAAAGGTAGGTGAAATACGAGAACAATGGAAGAAAATCACATAAGAGATATGAAGAAAGGTCTTTTTTGGGTCAACATTTGGGAGAGAAAAAAGAATAGATGGTGAGTACAATTTTGTATCATCCCCAATAAGACAACACAAAGGCACATTTACAACAAAAACAAATGTATGACATAACTATTGGAAAAATATGTTTATGTTTGGTTGTTTGTTGTCATTGATGTCAAACACTGTGTGCTCCATAGGTGTTTTCTCTTACACTTATGTCCGAAAGGATTTGTTGATGACATGTTCAGATATGTATTCTAGAGTCTACGAGAATGTGTTTGTCAGTGCTTCAGAGTTATTTTCTTTGGTCTGAAAGTCAATGGTTTTGTTTGAATGTCATTGGTTGAGTAATAGAGTTATGCAGTTGAAGATGATAGTTAATCAATTGTTTTTTTCTAGAAGTTTTCTTCTTTGGATATCAACATTGAAGATATGTAGATGTGATTTGAATTATTTTGAAGATTTGGTCTTGGTTGTGGTGTTTCCTGGTGATCCAAAAACTACTCTTGGTGATCTGAAAATAATGTCTTCAAGTGTTGCAATTATCATCATTTTGTGGTGTGGTCTAACAATGTGTTGTGATAGTTTCTAACATGGCATGTGGATCTCATCAGAGCGTGTGGAGGTCCAAATTCAACTGGCAAGTGATGTGGTTCTTTGGGAAGTGCATAACTACACATTTGAGATGACTATGGAAGTTTTTTTAGTAATTGCGAATAAGGTATTAGGCTATGTGTAACGTGTTCATGGCCCCTCTTTCTCATGGAGTGAATCATGTTTCATGTTTTTTGTTTAAGAATTGCATCTAATGTCTATCTCTTATTCAGATGTGTTTGTGCTATGTGAGACCCATGTATTTAATGTTTATATCTCATTTGGTTGGGTCCATGTTAGGTATAATCTATGTTTTGGTCTAGATACAAGTCTAGCATGGGACCTTGTTGTAATTTTTTTTGCCATGGATGAATTGTAACTTAATTGTAATATCCTTTTGGCATGACCGACCTTGTTATAAACTCCAATGATATATATTTTATATAAGTATAATATAGTCTTTGGAAAAAGGTAAGAGAGAGTAAGAGAGTTGTGGGCGTACCAATGGAGATCTATATGAAGATTTTTAGAAGAGAAGATTTCTATTTACGAGGCTCCTATTTTTGTGATAGTCACAGAGAAGGAAAGACAATAACATTGTGTTGCTGAGGTTGACTCTATTATGTAGATCAACAACATTATCAAGAGATTTCATCTTTATCTATTGTGAAGGATTGTATGTACCTTGGACAATGAGCCTTGGGTGCACAAGTTCATAATTGTATCTTCCTACTTTGGCAATGAGCCTCTATTCGCAAGTCCAGAGTAGTGAGCTTCTATCTATATTTAGTGTTGTATTGGTAGTGAGCCTCTAGTTGCAAGTCCTGAGCAATGAGATGCTATCATCTTTGTAATTAGACTATATACATCACTGATTTACCTTTTTGGACAAGTTCTCATTGTGGTTTTTCCCAATTTGGGTTTCCCACGTATAAAGACTTGGTGTTCATGTGTTACTGGTACTACTCATTATTTCCTTAATGTTTTATGTGGAAAATATTGAAGTTATTTTTTTACTCAAGTGTGGTTTTGGTCTGTGTCAGCATCTAGAGTGTGTTCATGAATTGATATAAGAGTAAGGTTCCTCTTGAATAAGTTTAACCACTTGAGGCAGATCCAAGATGGTGCAAAACTTACACTTTTAGGCTCTAATATTTGATGGTACTAATTTTTCTTATTTGAAGGAAAAGATGGAAGCATATCTGGAAACATTGAAGAATGGTATTTACAAGGTTATTCAAACTGGTTTCCATCCTCCTTTTAGAAGACCTTTGACCAATGATGAAGAAAAACAAAAAGAAGCTAAAGTGAAAGTAAGAGTTATTCTCTTTAGTAGTAAATGTGATATAACATGTGGGAAGGTGAAAGGTTTAAAAGGTGCTAAAGAGATATGTGATAAGTTGGTATTGGTTTGTGAAGGATATTTAAAGGCAAAACAAGAAATACTAATGAATCTCAAACAAAAATATGAGGTCTTAAGAAAGGTAGAAGATGAGAGTGTTGAAAGATACATATACAGAGTTACATATGTTGTTGATGGAATCAAATTTGTTGGTGGACATCTAGAAGAAAAAGATGTTATAATTTAAATCTTATTAACCCTACTAAAGGAGTTCATACCAATGTCATGTTAAATAAGGGAGAACATTGATCTAAGTTAGTAATCAATTGATCAACTTATTGGTTTATTTTCTGCATTTGAGATTGTAGAAGTTGAAAGAGAAAAGGAGACTGCATTCAAAGTTGTTGAAGATGTTGAACCTGAGATGTATGCTAGATGTCAGAGGAAGATGAAACATATATTTTAAGAAGATTCAAGCAAGGCATCAATATATATAAAGGTAAGTTACCTTTAAAGTTCTTTAATTGTGGAAGGATGTGACATTTCGCTAAAGATTGCAAGTATAAGGAATATCATAGTGAATCAGAAAATGATGATAGAAGAGGCAATCACAAGAAAGGTGATTTTAGGAAGAGAAAAGAATTTAAAGGAAGGGGTAAAAAGAGCTTATGTCCCATGGAGGAACACTTATTGGAAGATGAGGATACTAATAAAACAATTTAGGATGCTCTACTTTTGGCTATCTCCCAAAATAATAAGGTAAAGATCGAGGAGACTGCATTACATGCTAAAGTTATTTTGGGTGCATGGAATATAGATTCCAAATGTTCAAATCATATGACAAGTGACAATAAAATATTCATCAACTGGAAAAATTATGATGGAGGAGCAATACAATTTGTAGGAGAAGAATGTGCTCAAATAAAAGGCTTTAGAACCATTTCAATTGATGGTAAGCATAATACTGATGAAGTTTACTATACTGAAGGTTTGAAACATAATCTGCTAATTGTTAGTTAAATGTGTAAGAAAGGATATGAGGGGTTGTTCAAATATGATGCATGTGTCATTAAAATGAAAATGATTGGGAAAATAGTTGTAGAAGGTTTTAGGACGTCAATCAAGAACATCTATTATATCAAAGACAAAAATGAGAACTTGTATTTTCTAACTCAATGTAATGAAAGCTAGTTATGGAACAAAAGATTAGGAGATGTGAACTTTGAAAACATGTCAAAACTAGAAAGAATGAAGCTATTAGAGATTTTCCAAAAATTGTCAAACCTACTAACACTATTTGTAGAGAATGTCAAATCAGAAAGTAGACAAGTACTTTAAAAAACAAGGAATATTGATCCATCAAACATTTGGAATTGATCTATATTGATCTATGTGGACCCAATAGGACAAAAGGTCTAAATGGAGAAAGGTACTTTATATTTTTAATTGATGATTAATTTAGAATGACTTGTGTCACTTTTTTAAGAGAGAAGTCTGAAGCATTTAAAAAATTCAAAATCTTTAAATCAATCATAGAAAATCAAATAGATTATAAGATTAAATGCTTAAGATATGGTAGAGGTGGAGAATTTATCTCAAAGGAATTTAATGATTTCTAGGAAAAGAATGGAATAAGACATTTTTTTGCTCTAAGGACTCCGCAACAAAATGGAGTGGTTGAAAGGAAGAACATAATTGTTATTGAAATGTATAGGACTATGTTAAAGGATGCTAATCTAACAAATGTATACTGGAAGGATGTTGTGCATACTATGGTATATCTTCTCAATAAGGTTCAAATAAAAGTAAATCATTCAAAAACACCTTATGGACTATGGTATGGGACATCAACCTACTATGAAATACTTCAAGATCTTTGAAATAAAGTGCTACATTAGAAGAGATGAAGATGGATAGGGAAAATTTGGTACAAGATCAGATGATGGAATTTTCTCGGGCTATGCAACAGAAAGTGAGGCCTACCGGTGTTTCAATACAAGACTGAACAAGGTTGTTGAAAGTTCAAATGTAAAGGTATATGAGGGCTGGAGTCATATTACTCTAATATCAGAAGGTGATGTTGATTTTACTCCTATCTTGAACAAAAGGATGATCTAGAAGAAGACAAAGAAGAAAAACACTATTGAAGAAATAGAGCTAAAATTCATTGTGAAGACACCTACTAAAAATGTTCAAAAACATCACTCAAAAGATTAGATAATTGGTGATAAAGACAAGGGTGTCCATAAAGGAGAAGGATTTATAGATCACAAGAATACATAAAATGTTGGTTTGTATCAATAACCGAGCCCAAGAATTATGGAGAAGCAAGCAAGGAGGAGAGATGGATTAAAGCAATGAAAGAGAAATTGAATCAAATAGAGAAAAATAAAACTTGGGAACTTGTACCTAGACTGGTGGACAAGAATGTGATAGGAACCAAATGGATATTTAGAAACAAGATAATTGAACAAGGACAAGTTACAAGAAACAATGATAAATTAGTATGTAAAGATTATTCACAAGTTGAAGGGATTGATTTTGAAGAAAATTTTTCTCTGGTGGATAGGATGGAAGCTATAAGGATATTTCTTACTCTTGTTGCTTACAAAAATTGAAAGGTATATTAAATTGATGTAAAATCGACCTTTTTGAATGGATAACTAGAAAAAGAAGTGCTTATAGAGAAACCAAAATGTTTTAATCTTCTAGAAAAACCTAGTATGGTATGCAGATTGAAGAAGACACTTTATGGATTGAAACAAACACCTAGGGCTTGGTATGCAAGATTGGATAAATATATGATACAATGAAAATTCAAGAAAAGAACTACTGATAGTAATCTCTATTTTAAAATAAAAGATGGTAGATCATTGATAATTGAAGTATATGTTGATGACATCATATTTGGTGGAGAAGATCAAGTTTAGGAATGTCCTTTCCTTATCTCACTTATAGAATAAATGATTCAAAATATTGATACAGAATACATACAAATGATTCCAAATGAACTTGTAATCATCACTACTAATTTTAAAATACACAATAACTAATACTATAGTATGATTTTTATGCAATGGTGGTACTATTTGTACAACATTCTTTTGGTACAGTTCATTACTGCAACTTTTTCTTTGAAATTTTCATTCATCAAATTAAAATACTAAAAAAAATCTTATACTATAATAAAAAAATCATCATAAAAGAACATCATATTACATTCACACTGTTAAAAAATACATAACTAATATCATAATATAAAATATTCATAATAAAAAATGTTAGGTCAAATAAGCATCAACATTAATGGTGCTACAATATAAAAAATATCAAGAAAAAGATGTAGCAAAACAAAACATCTTTGTACATTTAGTATAATAACCCCAAAAAAAACATCTGTATAGGCGTATGATCAAGACAATTGTAACATGACCATACTCAGCTCTTTAAAAGATCAAGAAAGGATTAGCAAGTTATAGCCATAAGATATTCTCTTCTAACTCATCTCAAGCATAATGTTTCAATCTTCGACATAAAATTGAGACTATTTATGCGACTAGACCCATCTAATAATGATGTTGATTTTGAAGATTCAGTTGGGAAAGTGTTTAATTCTTCTAGTTGCTACCACTGACAATGAATCATTTACCTAATTAATTTTCAGTGCAGGCTTAGAAATATTTTGTATTTGAAGCTATGAATTGATTTTACGAGATCAAATCAGATTTTAGCAATGTAAATCTTTCCATTATTTAGTCAAATCCTCCGCTAGCCTTTGAATCAGGGTACACAATGGGTTGAATGGAAAACAAAGAAATTAAAGGACTCGATTTTATTTAGGAATTTGTTTTTGGTCTTTTTGTTTCAACATCATCACTTTGTTGTAGTAAGCATTATCTCATCTTTTACTCAGTCATATATAGGGGTCTAAGTTAACCCTTGTAAAAACAAGTCATTTATTTGACATCAACAAATGCAACAAATTTGAAGAAATGGAAACAAGATTTTTTTTATTAAAAAAAAATTAATTGTAGATTGGTTTTTCATTATTATTAATAATAAATCAAATGTAGATTTTTTTTTTTTTAAAAATTAAAAAAAGTTGATTGTTAACTGCAATCTACTAAATCTTAATTAGAAATGTAAATTCGGTTTCACATTAAAACACAGATATTAATGGAATCCATTTTGTATAATATATTTGAGAAAGTTATGATTTTCATAATAAAAAGTGAAAATTTTCATAATAGGATATGATTTTTTATTTTATTAAATTTTAAGAACGCAAGTTTCTCTTAATCCATTCTATAAAATAATTAGAATATGATAATATTTTCTAAAGTAACCATATAATGAATTTAATTAAAATATAATAATTAGTCTTCTAAAAAGTATATCTCTCCACTTATTTTACATAAAATTTTCAAAATATGTACTTGTTTAAGTATATATATATATTTGATCGGTAAAAAATCGAAGCCATGAATTATATTAATTAATTATATAAATTACAAAGTACTCCATTCACTGTAGGCACTGATAGGAAAGAACGAAGAAGAAAAACTCCAATCTGGCCTAGGACCGAAGTCCAGAAAAAAGTTCAAATTACATTGTTTTAAAAAGGCATACCTTCTCTTCCATTTTTACAATTAAGTAACTACAGAGGAATCTCATAGAGGATTTATCAATGATACATTCATTACACACATCTACTACTAGAGAAGAGAATCTTCTTGTTAATTTTGATTCGAATCATTGATCCCTATCAATAAACTTCTTCCTCAGTTCTGGTTCTTGCAAATACTTGGCAATATACATACATTGTGTACCAATAAATATTAAGCTTTAAATTTTTGTGATTACCTGCATCCTTAGATATCACCCCCGTTAGAGATTAGTATTATACTAAGGGAGAACCTAATTTAGCAATTTCATATCCAGAATCACTTACTTTCCTACCAAACCTGCATACTGTTCACCATATTGTTAATATCATATCAGAAAATTTACTTATTAGCAATGAATGCTGGAAGTCCACATTAATCTTTTAATCTTAAAAAGGATCTTTATAATCTATAAGTCCTGCAAAGAGGGTACATCTTTCTCTATTATTAGTGTGCTTGATGTTTTATTATTGGGACAAAGATCAACAAATTTTGTTATATCCCATCCTTGAGTCTTTATGATTTAACCAGATTGTAACAGACAGCTTGACTTTTATCCATCAAAATTTTTGTATTCCTAAGAGGTCTCAAGTTTCATCATTAATGCATTAACAAAGAACTCAGTAATGTCTAGTTGATAGTAATAACCATGGATCACCGATCTTACCCCTGACATAAATTCTAGATAGAGGCTACTTATCTAACCCACCTTCAATGCAAGTAAAGAAATGGTAGAAGGGAACTTATTTTAAATAAGTTCTGCAAGAAAATATTTTGAATTATATATATGTATATATAAATATATATTTATATATATTGGGTAGATAAATATGTATTTGCATATTCATATACCTTGGTCGATTTATATTTATGAATAAATCAGATTACTTTTATTTTTATGAATAAATCTATTTACACTTTCAACATACAAGACTGCTTACTAACATAGCTTATTTTGTTTGATCCACCAAGTATGAATAGATTCCTGTAGGTTTCCTTACTTTTAAGAGAACAATATCATAATCTACTTACTGAAAGTATTGTTGATTTACTGAAATTATTATCCATAGATCTAAGATATGGATGGTAGTAGAGTATTAGATTATAGTTGGGTAAAAGTACAAACCTGTGTCACACTTTTACAAAGGAAGAGGACCACAACATGCAAAACTGTTAAACTTTAATGACATAAAAGTAGCATTTGTGTTTAGAATTGGAAAATGATGTAAACTAATGAAATGTGTAAAATTGGATGTAATTTATGCCTATAATTTTTTAAATTTTTTTTGAATAAGCATTGACCTAGTTTTTTAATTTTTGAAGTCCATTTTTTAATTGCTCAAAAAATGCTGAAAATGTAGGGTCTAGTTCCCTCCAACTAAATATATGTAAATAATATTTTTTTCCTCTGATTTGAGAATATGTTTTAGATGACATGTACAACTAGTGCATAAAAAAAGAAATATTGGTTTTTGATATATATTTTGTCTGTCATAACTATTCAAAGTCAGAGTTACCCGAAATTAATAGTTTTTTTCCCTCCACATTTGCCCTAACGAATATAAACCAAATACAAAAAAAATTACATATTATTGAAGAGGACTCTCTCCTCTAGTGTTAAATATAAGTTGTAAATTTTTTCGACATGATTCGCTATTTTTTTTTTTCGAACGAGTGTGTTCTTCAATGTTAGAATACCTACTTGGAGTTTTTTCAGATTATAATATATTATATGTAATCAAAACACAATAAAAATTATATGAATGTAATCTAGACTCTGAGATCTATAAAAGGGTATATTTAGATTTTAAAAATAGTTGAGTTTTGATGAAGAAATCAGCTGTCTAAGTGAGAAGTTCTGTAATTTTGAAAATTTTGCCTATTTGGCTACCACATAAGATGCCACATAGAAAGTTTCGGTCAGAACTGGTTCGGCCGAACCTGTTCCGGCCGAACCCCCTATATAAATATGTTCCAATTATTCATCGATAGAACATGGTTGGCTTATATTTACTCATGAATTTTTGGCCGAAACTCATTTGCCACATCGACACCACGTTTGTGCCACATATGTACGACCAAAAATATTTCAGTCAAAACTATTACAGCCGAAACAATTTCAGTCAAAACTACGAGAATGGTCCTCAAGTGCGACACAGCTTCGTACTTTTACCCAGTTGACCATGCTTGATCCTAAGTCTAGATAAGTATACCACATGATTCCTAACAATGAATATCTACTAAAAGATTGTAATTAAGAAACTTTAAAACTAAATTTTGAGAGTTAGAGATTAATCTATTTGGAATACAACTCAAGAAATCCCTATATAACTAGCTAGGTAACCCAGGGTACCGCTTAAGTTGTTTCATCCATATCTTTAGGAGTCTTAGGGGAATCCTCATTCTTCCTTCTCTTTCTACTTGGGCCAACGTAGTCTGCCTTAACCATTGTTGTTTCTTCATCTTCTGAGTCCCTGAAGCCATCTCTATCTGTGTTACCCACATCATCTTCGTGCCAATACGTATAAAACCAATCCTCAATCTCACAAACCCTTACATGGAAATAGTAGAACAAAAAGTCTAGGTTCCTTCTAATAATGAGAGTTCTTGCAATCAACGTTGCTAGGTCTGCAGTATCCAGCATAGGAGATGAAGGGGATGGTCTACCACTAATCATAGGTGTGTTGTAGAATTTGGGCCTAGTGATGGTTAAGTGCCCCCTAATATTGCTTATGACTACATCTAACCCTCCTAGGAATTTTTTGTTGAATATGCGAGCACAAAGCCTCCCTATATCAGATTTTTCTGGATCTACCTGGATGACCATGGAAAATGGAGGGTATATCAAAATTAACTCGGTAGTGATCATCATTGGTAAGAAATTCTAGACCCAAAATCCTAAAGACAACCCTAAGGGTCAATGCGTGAGTACTTAACATTATAGCCTTAAGTCTATTGATGGTGATTATTCCCTCAAAGGCAACTTGTGGCTTAGATCCTCGCAGTTTGATGGGGGTTGACATTGTTTCAAAAGGAGGAAGATGTAGTAAGCAGACCAAATTTCTTGGTAAGGAGGAAGAGGCCTCATATAGAAATAGGTAGAAAGGCATTCCACATTCTGACGTTACAATTCCCAACATTTGGGATACTAAGCTATTTCATGAACAGATTTTAAGGAAACACCCATTAACACGAGATAAAGTAATTAATTAGTTAATCCTTTCTAATCAGCACAAACGATGGATTTAAGGATGGCTAGGTAATAATGGATTCAGAGTGAGTATTCTTGGATGAAATAAGTTATTTCTTGACACATGGTGAAAATTTACCATCAAAATATTAAGTGAAAAGGGAATCAAGGATTTCTAAACTAAGAACAAATAAGTATTACCCATCTCGAATGTGTGTGTATATATATACACACACACACACACATACACACACATATATATATATGTATACATATATATATATATACATATATATACATATACATATACATATACATATACATATACATACATACATA
>MU225178.1:837404-855118 GCA_018584345.1 Thuja plicata | reverse complement strand
TCGGTAGTCTTGGTAAACTGTCTAATGACTGATATGACATTTTGAACTCGGTAGACTCTGTCTGATGACTGATATGACATTTGTGTAACATCAAGGACAACACACAATTAAACAATTGTTTCCAACACAACATTCCTTATCTTTTGAATACTTTGATTTGTAAAACTTAGGTTTGTGTTTTGGAACCCTTGTAGGACATCGAGATGCAAAATGACCAATCTTGTTGCATGAAAAAAAATTCAAAGGTAACTTTCCTTAAAATTTACCTTTACCTCTCTTTTCTCTTCTAGAGATCAGGGCTACCACTTCATCTATCTATCTTTCATCCTCCTATATGTGTTCCCATTCATCAACATAATCTCCAAGTTCTTCTCTTAATACACTATTGCTAGTGCTCGTAATTCCAGATAAGGTATTTTTGTTTCTATGCACAGTCACCTTGAATCTTGACTCTCAACTTTTGGTAAATAATATCCCAGTTCCAGGGCCTCAAACTTAGTTATCTTTTTAATCAACATATCTCTATTGAAGTTTGGTGTCAAAGGTATAATCTCCTCTATAGCTTGTACTTCAGTTCTGTATGCAGGTGTCAAAGATCTGAGAATCTTCATAATCACTTCTTCCTCACTGTAAGTACCTCTAGAGTTTCTGATGCCAGTAACCACTTCAGTAATTCTTTGTGCATAAGCTCTAATTTTCTCATCATCTTTCATTTTTAATGAATCCATCTTAGTCTTCCATTTTTGTAGCTTTTCATATTTTGTAAACTTATCTCCTTTATACAGTGCTTCCAATCTTGCCCAAATTTCATGTGCAGGTCTAAATCTTTTACTTATATGAATTTGCCTTCAAAAAGTGTGATGATCAATGATTCCCTTGTGACCATGTTACATGAAAATAGCTTCTTTTCATCTTTAGTAGCTTTATCCAATTCATCCTCAGTCTTTATCTTTTCCTTTATTTTCATGATAATCCAGTAGTCGATTCCCAAACATAACAAATGTGTTCTCATCTTGTTCTTCTAACTGTCAAAGTTTTCAGGATCAAATTTTGGACTATCCTTCCTGTAGTAAGTCATCTTTAGGATCACCTCAAGTTGTTAAAATTTATTTCAAAGGCCCAGTAGCTCTGATACTAATTGTTAGGAATAACAGTCCACAAGCACAACTGACAGGGGGGTGAATTAGTTGTGATACAGATTGTTAAACATTAAACTTTATAAACCAAATCTACAATTCAAATGATAATACAATAAATTCCAACACAATAACACAATCATTTTTGGTGAGGAAACCCTGTTAAAGGTAAAACCCCAGTGGGAATTAGCATCCACATATGATGTATTGAGAGTATAGTATCCATGTTAAAATATTTAGCCCTGTTAAGAGCTTATTACAATAGTACAGTACACAGTCCTTGTTAAAGGACAAACCCTATTAGGAATCAAGAGTAAAAATGGGCTCACTACCCAGGTACACTGCCCAAAGAAGGTTAAATCCACCCTCAAGGATTAACAATCTGAACAAGTGTATATAAGAAATACACAATCTAGTAAACTATCTAATAGCAACTATTTTTGCTTGGTCAGTTCTAATGAAGTATTAAAATCACAAACTTTGCTCTACATCTAGCAGCCAATCAAGTTTCGCAGCTTCCACACTTCTCTCTCTTTCAATTACCTTCTCATCATATTACTATCACATATTTTCAAAAGAAAATATCTCTCATATATACCCTATTACAATAATTGATTAGGTCAGCCAATTAAGCTTTCCCAATATACAAATAATTATTTAACCCCTTGCTAAGATACACAAGGTACCTAAAACAAGTAAAAATCAATTACAATACATCAAATATAATCTAAGATCTATAATCCACACTCGTAATCCACAATACACGCTACAAGTCTAAAGTCAGCCCCAAATAGTTCTTCTCCAGAATACACGCCATAGCTCATGTCACCAACAATCACATAACTTGCGATCAACAACAAACATTTTTAAACATGCCTTTTGTCCTCCCTTAAGCTTGCATACCCTAAAATATCATCACTTGTAAGATATCCCCAAAACATAGAGACTCGCTCTTTCAAGCATCACTGTTACTGTCCAGAAACCAGTCTTCACTAATACATCTGTAACATATTCAATTTGTAATATTAAGCCAAGCGACCTTAGGAATAAGGTCATCACACATCCTTCTACATATCCTCATCTTTTCTCATTATGATTCATCTGTACAGTGTATGTACACTTCTGTCAGTCATCATACAATAGTAATAACCAGTATTTTCTCTCCACATAAACATATGTTGACATCAGTGACAAAACATGAATACCAACAGCATTAGTAGTACCCAATTCTGATATCATCCAACAGAAAATAGATCTATTGAAAATGTATATGAATTAACAGAAAATGTAAAAAGATTAATGGATGATCTCCAAAACATAGTAGTATTTGGACATAACAGTATTCAGACATCAAACAATGCTGAAACCATTCCTCCTGCCCGCGATCCGCCTAAACAAAAATGAAGTGAGTTCATTCAATTTTCTTTTTTTTTTTGTTTATATCCTGATTTGGTCAAAATTTCCACAATAACCTTAACTGAATTCTAAATTTTGACCTTTTTGGGACATAAACAAAAAAAAAGTGAACATCACAAGCCAAAATGGCATTTGGTCAAAAATCAAGTCAAAAATGAGGCCCAAATGTATTAGTGGTATTGTGGGCTGAGATAGACACCTTGACTGATTAGCTAGGGACTCTAACATACCAGATTGACCAGGCTACTAAGAAGGTGGTCATGCTAATAGCAGAGAGGGATGAGGCACACAGACATGCTGAGACTTACAGGGCAGAGTGAGACATAGCTCGATAGGTAGCCACTATAGGAGGGATGGAAGAGGTATTGATCAAGGCCTTTTCTGCATACAAGACTATAGGAAAAGAGGTTGTATACTCCATGGGTTTATACTATGAGGCAGTTCCTTAGGACCGACAATAGCCTGCATGCATAGAGTGAACTCACTCTCAGATCATAGGTAGAGCCTCGTAGGGATCATTGGGGATGCCACATCACCTATCGAGATTGGAGGGAAATGAGGGGCCTTCATAGCCTACCCCATGAGTTATCATATCATTGTGACACATATTTTGTATTTTTTGATAAGATGTACATATATGGTGGTACTTTGGTGCATTCTGATGTATATTATTTATGATGGACTCAAGTATCTTGTATATGGACTGACGAGCCTCTTAAAAGGCCATCTTCTCAAATGTTTCTTACTTTATTTTTTAGTAGTTTTCTTGCAAAATAGATACTTTAAACCTATGGTTTTATATGTATATTTTATATATGTAAAGACATAAGTAAGTAAGTGGATGATAAAAGAACATGGTGTATTTTCTTGGAACTGATGGGTAGAAGTTTTAGGATATAAGTAGTTACGTGCTAATGAATGATCCTATTTCCTATGCTATGTTTGTGGGTAGTCTCCTTCCTGTAGCCATGTGCCTTGCAAGAGTATTAATTGGAAAGTAACACTTCTTTCCTAGTATTAATGATATATACATATATATATATATATATATATGTATGTATGTATGTATGTATGTATCAAAGGTTGTGTATGCTAACCATTTTGTATGGATCAAGTCATGGCGCATTCAAGAACAACATCATGGTGCTGAAGAAGTCAAGGATAGTTGTTGCTGCAAAAGCACCATCATGCCCAAAGAATTAAGCAAGTGGTTGAAGAAGAGAGTGTCAAAAGAATTTCAGGGAGGAACAAGTCAATATAGTTCCTGAGTAAACATAGCACGCGGATCTAGAGCCACCACATGCTATACTCTGGGAAGGACTTGAAGACTTACTCTTGCTGATTGATATTTTATGTTATGAGAATTATGTATCCATTAGTGATCCTCATTAATGGACTGATCCTAGGTTTAGGGAGTAGTTGTATTTTCTCTTTAAATAAGCCGACTATTGTAACTCTTAAAGTTAGTCAAGTTAGTTGATATATTTTCTGGAATAGATGTTGATATTGTAACATTGTTTTTACTTTCCAAGTACATTTTCTCCATGAATGAATAGAGTGCATAATTTGAGTTTCATTCTATTATCTTGATTGCATTTCTATTCACTCATCCAAGGGGGCCCACTTGGTGAGTGAATCACTTTGTTAGAGTAGAAGTTATTTCCCTATTCATTAGGAAGTAATTAGAACTTTGTTGTTCCTGCAGCCACTAGTAACAGAACTAGTAGACTGTGCCTGCAGCATAGGTGAGTAGAGTAGTTCCTATTCATGATTAATGTTTTCTTAGAGTAAAATAATTTACTTGAGATAGTATAGAGCTTAATGCATTTCAGTTCTAGAGGATTAGCCATGAGAGTCAAGAAGGTTTGAAGCATATACTTTGCAAATACCATTCCAAGTTTACGTCCCTGGTCGATAATTGAATGAGACTGAATAATCTACTTAGCAGCCAATTAGGGTGTCCAATCCTTAAATAACAGTCCAATGCTATGTTTTTCTAAGCCAATTTTTTAGCCAAGCATTTTTAGCACCGCTGCCAGGGTTGGTGTTAGTTCAAACTTACTTTTGTGTTCATGTTCCCAGTTTTCATAATCTAGGACTTAATTTCAAGCAATCCTTTTATGCATAGAAGAAGAGATCCTCATGGGAGATTCCTTCCTCGCCAATACTAGGCTGAACCATTTGATATTTTCAATCTTGAGCTAGAGGAACCCTGAGTTGAGAGTGAAGAAGAAGACCCGTTTGAAAACCCATTTGCTAACGCCCAAACAGAAATATCATCACCATCGTCCTCCAAAGAATCACTAAGTTTGCATGTCCTCTTTGATGAGCCTGAGTATCAAGACAACCCATTAGCTCTTATTATCTATCAGCCACAACCAAGACCTCCTCCAATGATGGCTCAACCTACCTTTCATTTCCCAATTCCTCCTCAACATGGTAACCAAAACCTAAAGAACATACCAGCCGCTGCACTTCCAAAATTCTATGGCCTTATCACTGAAGATCCAGAGACCTTCCTCTTTGTGTTTAAAATCCTCTATAGGAGTTATGACTACACAACTGATGCCCATAAGCTGAAATTGTTCCCATCAACTCTTAAAAAGGCTTCTCTAAGGTGGTTCATAGGCCTCAAAGCTAATGTTGTAGCAAATTGGAACGCCATGAGAAACATGTTTCTTTCCAAATACAAAGATTACTTTAGAGGACAAGATTTAAACAGAGATGAAATCTTAAAAATGTCACAAAAAGAGGATGAATCCTTAGAAGACTATGTTTCCAAGTTTATGTTTAACCTACAATGCAACACTCAACACTAGTTAAATGAGGAATTACAGAAGCATCTGTTCCTCAAAGGTGTCAATGATGGAAGCATATATGCCTTGGACCTTATGGCTAGTGGGGATATCACTCAAAAGAACTAGGTAGATATCAAGACTATATGTCTGAATTACTCAAGAGCTACAGTGAAGAAAGGAAGAGGAATAAGAGATTTTCCTGATAAGACAAATAGTTCATGACTATCCAAGATAGAGTTGTCCAACCTCCTGTCTGACTTCAAGAAGGACATTATCAATGATGTGGCCACTCAGCTGGATAGTATGCAAGCCCAGAGGAAAAAGAGGATGCAAAAGCTATGTTGGCTGAATTTTTCTCTCACTGCAGAGAGAAGAAAAGAAACTGTAAGTGCAAAACCGTTGCATCTGTGGAGACCACCTCAATGCTCACCGAGTTCAAATCCATAGATGAGGAGAATGGAGAGGTTTTCTATATGGCTCAAAGGTGACCATGGGCTCAGAGATAAGGTATGCCTCAAGACCCCCTAAATAATTTTGGTTATAATAATAGTAAACAATGGCAAAATCAAAACCCCCAGAATTCTGGCCCTCAAGGACAGAATTGGAATCATAACTATTCTAACCAATAGCCACAGTATAACCAAAACTATCAGCAGCCCCAGTATAACCAAAACTACCAACATCCATAGTAAAACCAAAACTTCCAACAATAACCTCCATTTAACCCATATCAGAAGAAGTTTAACCAATATAAGCAGCTGTAGCATAATAACCAATGGCAACCACATGGTAACTAGAAATAGCAACCTCAATGGGGACCCAATTATCCTAATCAGAAAAAAGCTATCATGCCTCCACCTTAGCAATAAGCTATCATGCATCCACCACCTGCAGCCAATAGTAGTCCTCAAAAGCCACAACTGCCTGTGCAAACAAATCCAAATCCCAATAACAAGCAGCAAGCTTATTCACTGCAAGTAAATGACATCCACCTATGATTAGGAACTACATTGCTTGCACCTAGGGCACCCATAATAACTGATGTTTATGATACTGAGGAAATTCTTGATAATCAACACACTATTGTTCCACCTATTCCACCACCTAATCCAATTTTGAAAACTCCACCTTATCCACAAAGATTGGCTCAACAATCAGTACCCCCTAAAGAGAATCCTATTGCAACTAATTTGATTGACCAACTGAAGAAAATGACTATCCAAATACCTTTATTAGATTCCCTCAAAGAAATTATCATTTATAATAAAGCAATCAAGGAAGCCTATATCAAGCACCCTAGTAGGAAAAAGAAAGATCTTGATACCATCCATGTTCTTGGATAGCTTTCTAAACTTATGCTCAGTAAAGCCTTGATTCCTAAGTACTTTGATCTAGGGAGTCCACTGGTTACCATTCACATTAATGGTATAAAAATACAGAATTCCTTGGTTTATTTAGGGGCATCTATCAATTTAATGACTATGGATGTGTTGTTAAGACTTAGCATCATTGGGTTGAGGGAAACACCCACCATACTCTAGTTAGCTGATACTTCCACTATTAAGCTAGATGGTATGGTAGAGGATATTGCTGTGACACTAGATTCCTTGGATTACCCCTCAGATTTCATCATCATGTCCCTCAAAGCCACACTAGGAGGATATCCATTAATCCTAGGAAGGCCTTGGTTGGCCATAGAAGATGCTTGCATTTCATGTCACTCAGGAAAAATGAACATATCTGATGGCATTCATACCAAGAAATTAACTCTATATTCTCCAGCCAAACCCCAAGCTGAACTTGACCAAGTTGTCTAGCCAGATCTAGGAGATGTTCCCCTCGAAGCCAATTCAGTGCAGGAGCCTATGGTCATTGGTAGAGATCCATTTATGGCCTCACAAGAGGAAGATGACATACTAGTATAAATCCTTACAAACCACTATGGCTCTGAAGAACCCTCTTTTCATGTCCCTAACTGTTCCCTACAAACCATATTTCCAAAGCAGTCCTCATCTAAGTTTCCTGCAGCACCTAATTATCTCCATACTTTGTTACCCCATGAGATAAAGTCACCCTCATTTGCAAAAGTGCTTATGTTGGATAAATTTAGAAGAGTAGAAACTTCCTTAGGTAAAGAATTGAATGTCAATAAGAATCTCACTGAATCTCAAATGTCTAGTCTTCTCCATCTTTTAAAAGAGAGTCAACAAGATTTTGCATGGGACTATACTAACATGAAGGGACTCAACCAAAAACTTTGTACCCATAAGATCTATATAACTCCTAAGTCCAAACCAATTAGGCAAGCCAAGAGAAGAATAAACCCTACACTATGAGATATAGTAAAGGCTGAGTTACAAAAACTCCACCAAGCTGGCTTTATATATCCTATTTTTGATAGCCAGTGGGTCTATCCTCTTGTAATTGTCCCAAAGAAAGGTGGAAAATGATGAGTTTGTGTGAACTATAGAGAGCTTAATAAAGCCACTAAGAAAGATCACTTTCCATTACCCTTTATTGACCAAGTACTTGACAACCTTTCTAGTAAGAAGTATTTTTATTCCTGGATGGTTTCAGTGGCTACAACCAGATCCAAATATCACCAGAGGACTAGGATAAAATAATGTTCACCTATTCATGGGGAAAATTTTCTTATTTTTTCTTGCAATTTGGATTATGTAATGCACCTACTACTTTTCATAGGGCAGTAATCATTATTTTCTCTGACATTGCTATTGACTGTGTTGAAATATACATGGATGACTTCACTGCATATGGAATTACATTTGAAGAGGCTCATGCTAATTTGGGAAAAGTCATTAAAAGATGTAAGGACTATAACCTCTCACTTAATAGTGAGAAGTGTTATATGATGATGGAGGAGGGAGTTATCCTGGGACATTACCTCTCATCCTTTGGCATACAGGTTGATCCTGCAAATATTGCAGTCATCATTACACTCCCCACTCCAGCAAAGTAGAAGGATGTCAGTATTTTTCTTGGTAATGCTGATTACTACATGAGATTTATTAAGAACTTCAGCCAACTTGCCACCCCACTGTACACTATTAAATAAAGAAGTATAATTTGAATGGATAGCTAACTGCGAACTATCATTTCAACAGTTGAAAGATGTTTTGACAAAGACCCCTATTCTTAGAGGACCTTACTGGAAGCTGCCCTTCCATATCCACACTGATGCATCTGACTATGCCATTGGGGCAGTGCTAGGACATAAATAAGGTATAGTTGAACATGTCATTTATTATATAAGTAAAAATCTGCAAGGTGCTCAACTAAATTATATTGTAACTGAAAAGGAACTACTTGCTGTAATCTATGCACTTAATAAATTTAGACATTACATAACTAGTTATGAAGTATTTGTCTATACTGATCACTCAAAAATCAAATACTTGATGAACAAACCCGCCATTTCTGGTAGGTTAGTTTGTTGGTTACTCCTCATGTAGGACTTTGATATAACTATCATTGATAAACCTGGTAAAGCTAATGTGGTGGTTGATTTACTCTCTAGATTACAAGTTCCCGATGATCCTGTAGCAATTTATGATAGCTTCCCAGATGAGCACCTATTCTCTATTGCAACTTACAATCCATGGTATGCTGACATCGCCAACTACCTTGCTACAAGAAGAAAACCACCTCATTTTTCACCTCGTGAATGTAGGCTACTAGTTGAGAAAAGTTTCAAGTTTTCATGGATCTCTGGATTTATGTTCTACATAGGCCCTGATCAAGTCACCCAAATATGTGTTCGCAAAGATGAGACCTATGATATCCTTTGGGCTTTTCATGATGAGTTGTGTGGTGGCCACTTTGTAGGAAAGAGGACAGCGTACAAGGTATTGACCACTGGATATTATTGGCCTGCCTTACATAAAGATGCAGCTAAGCATACCAGGCACTGTGACTGATGCCAGTGGATGGGCCTCCTGACCAAGTCTGATGAAATTGCCTTGTAGTTTCAGGTGGTGGTCACACCATTTGACAAATGGGGCATTGACTTCATTGGTCCCATCGAACCATCTTCCCATGGTAAGTCTTATATCTTAGTATGCACTGATTACACCATAAAATGGGTAGAATAAAAATCAATGAGGCATACTAGGGATCATAAGGTAGTAGAGTTTCTCTATGAGTTTATCTTTACTAGGTTTGGTGTACCTCATGAAATAGTAACAGATCAAGGTACACATTTTACCTCTAATCTTATTATTAAATTGATGAATGAGTACACAGTGAGGCATGGTAAATATTCACCATACCATCCTTAGGCCAATGGGTAGGCTAAGATCACAAATTGGGAAATTGAAGCCATCCTAACCAAAATAGTTTCTTTTCACAAAAAGGATTGGGCTACCCGCCTTCCTGAAGCCATTTGGGCTTATCAAACAACTTGGAAAACCATGACTGGTTTTACTCCTTTTGAGCTAGTTTATGGAAAATATTCATCCATGCCTATTGAGTTTCACTATATGACTCTTAGTATGGCACTGGAGTTAGATATCAACCTTACCAGGGCACAAGAGGATAGGCTCCTGCATCTTAATGGACTGGATGAGTATAGGAAGTCCGCACTTCACAATACTCAATTAATTCAGAAGCAACGAAAGAAGTGGCAAGATAGATTCATCAAGGATAAGAAATTTTCCATTGGTGATTGGACCATTCTCTATGACTCATAGTATCAGCATACTCCAGGAAAATTTCAAACCTGATGGTTAGGACCTTATGAAATAATCTCAGTTTTTGACAATGGTGTGGTTCATCTTTCTACCATTGATCTTGTGTGATTCAAACTACTTGTCAATGGGCATTGTCTCAAGATCTATCGCAAACCTATGAGTCATGAAGACTTCTTGCAGTAGTTCCAGCAAAGCATAGACATCCACACTCTTGCAGTCAAAGCATCTGAGTTTTCCACCCAGGTTTCCACCAATCTGTGATTTTTATCACCGATTCCATAATAAACATTTCACTTTCTATGAAATGATTTCTCCGCAATAAAATCCACCTCACCTCCTCTCTCTACCATGTGTCCATACCATTTCATCACTCCATCAGTGCATGTAGCATAGAAGAACACTCTTCCTGCAGCACCTTGCAGGTTAGTGACACATACTTTTTCTCATATATTATTTTATTTATTTTTATTTGGATTAAGTGTTCTTTCCTTTTTTTTACTCTTACACGCAAAGGCTTCATGGGACCCATGCCTTACACTTAGTTGGGGGGAGGGATTATTTAATGCTTGTTTCAAAATATTTGCAAATTAACATTAGCATGCAAAAAGGGCAAAATTTATTTCTTGTCTTTTGACGACGACCGCCATCATGTGGGAGCTTATCTGTCCTCTCGTGATTTCATCATCATGATTTGAAAGCAATTAAAAGCTAAGGTTCACTTAATAATGATATTTTTGTGATGTGTTAGGGTGGAAGACCTTGACACACGTGAATGTATTTATGAATATCATTCAAAGTAATGCTTATTTGCCTGGAACTAAAAGCTATTCTTTACTCCAATGTTTCTCATAAGAAACACCTTGAATCTGTAAGGAGTCCTACATTTTCTAGTTTTCTATAGCATCTATGGAGCTCCTGCAAATCCATTTTTGTCATTAGAAATGGGTGGAGACCTTTAGAGGAATGAGCCTACATATCATAGCATTCTACTTGGGGACCCAGTCGACCATGAAATGTTTCAAAGAAGGGGATGGCTGGATTATTGCCTTAGCCTTAATGGCTTTGATGAAGAAATTTCTTTCCAATTTCTAAACACTCTGAACAATGGAATTGTAGTGGTTAAAGGTCTGAGGATATAATTCTCAAAGGATATCATGGTAGAAGTTTCAAAGTTGTCGTAGGAAGGAGAAAAATGGAGTAAGGATATTGACTTGCACTCAACCAAGGCACAATTTACCCCACATGGTGACCCACGGTTGGAAGTTGATAAGAAATAGGGCACTTCAACAACATCATTACCCATGGATTATATGCATCTAGCTACATTCATAATATCCTACTTCACTTGTGAAGGTTGTTACAAGTACCTCCATGGACTGCATTTCAAGATTTTGAGTGCCCTCCGCCATGAAAATAGGCCAGTAAACTTACCTAGTTTTCTATTTAATATTGTGAAAAAGAAAGCATCTATAGTAAAGTCAGGAAAATTTCAATCTATTTCCCATCATTGTTTAATCAAATTAGTTATAGAAAGAGAATTAATTAAAAAATCGATTGGGACTTGGGATGAATTCTTGGTCATGGAGGAAATAGCACCTATAGTTGTTGGCCCTAGAGGCCAGGGTGTAGTAAGAAGGGTTAACATAGCAACGAGGGTTCGTAAGGTAATATAGAAAGCAGAGGTCATTCCTAAAGCATCTTCTTCTAAACCTAACCTATCTAGGAAAAGAGCTTGCAATGTTAGTACTCCTATGTATGATAAAAAGAAAGGTAAAACTAGGGAAGCCGATGTCACTCCTGATACTTCAACTTCTGAGGAAACTAGGTATGTTGCCATGGAAGATAAAGGTAAAACCCTAGAGGTAGAGGGTATGAATCTAGAACAATAACCTCCTAACAATGAAGATGTTAGTAACCTAGCTGAGGAACCCTTGCCCTCTCTCGAGGAGGCAATGCCTGAAGAACCTCCTGTAGCCATTACGAAGGAGGTGTCTACCAATAGGAAGAAACATAAAGATCCTCTAAGCTCTTTTCAAACCCCTGTTAGGAAGAGTGCTAGGATTTTTAATAATATTAGTAAGGTAGACAAAACCCCTAATCTAGTTGTAAATTTTGAATCCTCTGAGTCTGCAGAGAAGTCCTCTTCGGAGGCAATGGCTCCAACAAGTACAGATAGTGACACCATTTCCCACATTATGAAACACTTAAAATATTAAAATAGGGAAGATCTATGATTAATATTTAGATATGATCCATGGTCAGTGTGATCCCACAAAAATAAGATGTCCTTCCTTTATTCATTAAAGGAATGCGACTAATTTCCATGTGTCTGAGACCCACTTTCTTTGAGCAGTGGGGATGGAAGATCTACAGTTAACTTTCAGAAAAAATCGATGGTAGGAATGATGCCTCAAAGCATAGATGCAAGCTGTTTAACCTTCAAGAGAATTCACCTGATTGACATGTTTTCCAGGCCCGCAAGTGTTCTGAATGGTGAGACAACAAGTATATAGTTGACAGTTTATGATTCGTCAAGCAGGATGACAAGGATGTGTTAGGAATAACATTCCATAAGAAAACTGAGAGGGGGGGTGAATCAGTTGTAGTATAGATTATTAAAATTTAAACTCTATCAACCATATCAGAAAATGTAAATAATAACACAGTAATAGACAAAACCATAACACAAGATTTTTTGATGAGGAAACCTTGTTAAAGGTAAAGCCCCAGTGGGAATTAACACCCACGAAAAATGTACTGAGAGTATAGTATCCCTGTTAAAAGATATTAGCCCTATTAGGAGCTTATTACAACATTACAGTACACAGTCCCTGTTAGGAGTCAAAGGAAATAGTAGGCTCACTACCAAGGCACACTTCCTAAGGAAGGTTAAAGCCACCCTCAAGGATTTACAATCCGCATCAAGTGTATACAGCAAATACACAATCCAGTGAACTGTCTAATAGAAACTATCTTTGCTTGATCAGCTCCAATGAAGTATCAACACTGATCTCTATCCAGTAGTCAAGCTTCTTAGCTTCACAAATCTCTACTCTTTTCTTTCTCTACCACACTTTTCACAAATGAAAAGATCACTCATATCTACCCTTTTACAATAACCCATTAGGTTGTCTAGTTAAGCTTTCCTAATACATAATTAACTAGGTCAGCCAATTAAGGCTTCCCATCATAAAAATAATTATATAAGCCCTTGCTAAGATACACACGGTACCTATAACAAGTATACAACATTTAAAATTCATCACAAATACTTCCAGATCCGCAATCCACTCTCATAATTAATTTCCACATGTTACAAGTCTGAAGTCGGCCAGGAAATAGGTCTTCTCTTGAACACATGCCATAGCTGACATCATCAGTACCCAAATATAAAATGACCTCAACCCATTTCACTATCATATTTTATCTCTCTATCAGTAAGCTCGCAAGTTCTGAAACATCTTCCTCAGTAAGATATACCTGAAACACAGAGACATTCTCTGTCCAGATTCACAGTTGCAGTCCAGAAAAATAGTCTTCACCAAATGAACTGTAACATCCACATAATGTAACACAAAGTCAAGTGACCTTAGAAGTAAGGTAAAAACTCATCCTTCTGCATAAATCCAAATTTGATCCTTCTGAATCATCCGTACACTCATTCCAGTTAAGTAGTCAATATGTCTTCTCCATAGAAATATATGGTGATATTAGTGACAAAACATGAATATCAACAGCATGATCAGTAACCAAAACTAATATCATCCAACAATATCCCCCTTTGGAATTTATGGCAACATATGGTAAAATCCATATGCATCAACCAAAAAAGTACTCTCTCTCAATACAATCTTCTCAATATCCTCAACATAAATTTCCCAAAATAGTAGGGATTTTCTCATAGATTCCTTCCCCCTTTGGCAGAAATGGCAAAGGGTACCATAAATCATCTGTAGTCTTCAGAATATTTTTCAAATCTTCATGGCCTATCAGGTGCAAGATCACCCAAATGAGCTCTATAGTGTTCTCTTGTTATCACTCCCCCTAAGGAGTAGATCCATACATCAAGTCCAGAGAATAATATAGCTCTGAGATCCACTGGACTGATGCATATCTACATCATTTTAATTACCACTAGGAGGGTCCATCACCCCAAGCATGCCTCTGAGGTATTCAAAAGAATCTTTTGGCAAATTTTTACTATATATATCTGCTATCTGTTCCTTTGTGCTTATGTACTCTAGTTTAATCTCCTTAGCAACTATCTTCTCCCTCAAGAAATGATACTTGATAGAAATATGTTTAGTCTTTGACTGCATTATAAGATTCTTCAACATGTTTACTATACTTGTGTTATCATAATGAATAACCACTAGCTCCTTGAAAATTATTCCAATATCTTCTAGCATTTGTTTCATCCAAACAACTTGTGTGCAATTAAATGTAGCAGCTACATATTCTAATTCAGCAGTAGATTGAGCAATACAATTTTGCTTCTTGCTTAACCAGGAAACCAATCTCTTCCCAAGGAAAAATGCACCACCACTTGTGCTCTTTCTGTAATCCACATTACCTTCCCAATTAGCATCAGTAAAAGCCTACAAAGTAAAATCATCAAATTTTTCATACCATAATCCATACTCTACTATTCCTTTCAGATATCTAAAAATTCTTTTCACAGCAGCAAAGTGTGTTTCTTTAGGATCTACCTGATATCTAGCCACAATTCCAATTGCATTGGTAATATATGGTCTAGTGTGTGTACAATATTGTAGACCTCTAATCATTGACTTGTACCTAGTCTTCCCAACACTTTGAGTCTCATCACTTTTAGTTAGTTTATTCCCTGTTATCATGGGTGTACCAACAAGTTTACAATCTTTCATTCCAAATTTCTTCAACATTTCCTTAAGGTACTTGGTCTAAGATATAAATATGCCATTCTTACTTTGATTAATTTTCAAACCAAGAAAAAATTTCATCTCACCAATCATTGACATCTCAAACTCATTCTCCATTTCTTTAGCAAACTTACTTATTTTATCATTTCCTCCAAAAATGATATCATCAACAAAAAATTCTATAATTGATATTCCATCTTCATCAGTTCTTAAATACAAATTACTATCTACATTACCTTTTCTAAAACCAAGATGAAGTAGATGTTTATCCAGTCTTGCATACCATGCCCTCAGTGCTTGTTTCAGTCCATATAGTGCCTTCTTCAGTCTAAAAACCATGTTTTCATCATTTGTCACAGGAAAACCATCAAGTTTCTCAATGTACACTTCTTCTAGGTCACCATTCAAGAATATATATTTCACATCCATCTGATACACTTTGAAGTCTTTATCTTTAGCATAAGCAATGAATAGTCTTACAGCTTCTAGTCTAGCATCAGGTGCGAATATTTCTTCGTAGTCTATGCCTTCTTGTTTTGACTAGCCTTTACATACCAGTCTAGCCTTGTTTCTTACCATAGTGGTGCAGAGCACCCTAGGGTTTTAGCTCTGAAACCCTAGCAAGTTTAAACAGTGTGATCAATGGAGCAGATCACAGTTAGTGGTCAGTCCTTTTAATAAACATTTTTAGTTCTTCACTCTTGTCGCAAAGTCGCAGATGCTCAGCGGTCAACAAAAAATAGTGAATCGCAAACTCGCGAGCTGATCGTGTGCGAGTGAGCGATGAGAGCTCATCATATAGTCATGAGGTGATTAGTAGTTAAGCGGAAAAAGTGTGTGACAATGCAATGAGAAGGTATTGCAGACTCACAAGTAGATCAACGGTTAAGGGAAAACTGTCGCGGCAACGCGATAATGACTCATCGCACATTCGGCAGTCTATCGGCGGTCAGCTTGAAACGGACGCAACAGTGCGATGACCGTGTATCATGAAGTCACCAAGTACTCAGCAGTTAAGTGAAGACAGTGCGAGTGAGCGACAACCTATGCATCACGGGATCGCAAAAGTAATAGAAAGTTAATTTATAAGTGCACAAGAGGGTGACGAGAGCTCATCACACAGCCGCAGACTAATCGGCAGCTCATGTCAGAATGTTGCGGGTACATGACGATGATGCATCGCTCAGTTGTAGAGGAAGAGGCAGCACAGTTAGAATTATTGCGAGGACGCAACAAGAGCTCATCACTCAGTTGCAAGGGAATTGGCAGCTCGGGTATAAGGGTTGCGAGCGCGTGACTGCTATGTATCGAAGGGTCACAGATGAATCATCAACTCGTCTCGAAGTGGTGCAAGCGTGCAACCACAATGCAGCACAAGGTTGCAGAGAAAGTGTCAGCTCGGTTGGAAGTGCCGCGAGTGTGCGACATCAAGTTATCGCCAAGTCGCAGATCAAAACATGCATAGTGATTTTAACTCGCGACTATGCGATTAAACATTCGGGGTAAGAAAAATGTCTGATCGAGCTGAGAAAGAGTTGAAAAGTCAGATACGACAAAAATGAAAGAGAATGCCACGGAGGAAAAGGAGATCCATGTCGTCAACCATGTTGATGATGAGAATGATGATAGTTACAGGAAGAAGATGAAGAGCCGAGGCAGTTAAGAATCTTCAGACGGCAGGTAACCTAGAAACGGTTACAATCAAGAAGAGGCCAAGTATATAAACAAGTAAAGAAAACCTGTAGAACATTGTTGTTGAAGAATTGAAGTTGTGAAGGCTAGTAGAGGAAGTTTCTGTGTGTTTTAATTGTAATTTCCTAATTTTAATAAATAAGAGTTTTCAGTGTGCGCTGTGTGTTCTTTGTGTTGTGTGCAGATTTCTGTAGAGTAGGATTTTGAATTCAATATAGTATCATGGATGCTTTTTGACTCTCACAATCCATCTTATGGAGTGTGACTGTCAAGAAGCATCCCTCATGTATTTTATTTCTGTTTCTGTATTTGGGATTGAGAAGAGGCTAGTCAGAGTTGGAAACAAGTCCTAGGTGAGCTAAATGGTCCGGCTAGGGAAATCGTAGGAGAGAGATAGAAGGAGAAGGTGCATGACTGACTATATTCAGTCATGAAGAGTAAGATACAGTGAAGAGTGAGACATTTAGTGGGTAGGAAACCTAGGAGAGAGGGAGAATAGAAATCCTTGTAGTTAGGGTCTGAGAGTGACCCTAAGAGACTCATGTGTGAGTCCAGAGGATCCTGAAGCAAATAGGGTCCAAGGTGAGATTCCTAAGAGAGAGTAGGAATCTAGGATAGTAAGATGACCTCCCCATCAGATTGGTATCAGAGCCCAGTTAAAGATTTGGGTTTGAAATTTGTAGATGTTTCAAAGTACTGAGGAATCAGTAGGAGAATCAGCCATGGTGACAAATGTGGAGTTGGCTAAAGAGGTGAATGAGTAGAAGGAGAGAAATAGACTCCTTGAAGAAACTCTAGAGTTAATGAAAAAACAACTAGAGGATATTACTGATAAAGTAACTGGAGAAGAAGAGAGTTCCAATAAAGGAAAAGTTGTTGCAGAGGAGGATGTTATACCAGAACTAGATCCTCCTATGCTAGAAGAACCATTCTTAAAGGCTATCAAGGCTCTAGGTGGAAAAGCATTGGACGGAGTACCAGTACTTGCTGGAAAAATGGATTCTGAACTGGTAATGGAATGGATTGAAGGAATGGAGAATCATTTTGATTGTGAAGGAGTGA
>MU225178.1:804343-835104 GCA_018584345.1 Thuja plicata | reverse complement strand
AACAAAATTTGTGTGGACAAACAGGGAAAATGAAGGATTTGAGCAACTGAAGAAAGAGGTAGCCACTAAGCCAGTGTTGGTTCTACCTAGTTTTGAAAAATTGTTCACAGTGGAATGTGATGCAAGTTACATTGCTGTTGGAGTAGTGCTAAGTCAGGAAGGGAGACCTGTTGCCTTTTTAAGTGAAAGGTTAAATGAAGCAAAGACCAGGTATTCTTCCTATGACCTTGAACTATATGCATTAGTGCAATCCCTAAGAAAGTGGAGGCATTACTTATTGCCTAAAGCATTTGTAGTTTATACTGACAATCAAGCTCTAAGATTTATAAATACTCAAGAGAAGCTCAGCTTAAGACACATTAAGTGGATGGAATTCCTATAGTCTTATACATTCACCATTAAGCATAAGAAAGGTCAGGTGAACAAGGTTGCAGATGCTTTGAGAAGAAGACTACTGACAGTGTAGGAAATACAACTGAGAAGCATTGGAGTGGAAGAATTTAAGGATTTGTATGCAGGGGATGAAGATTTTGCAGAAGCATACAAGGTATGCTCTGATTTTGAAAATCATTTTCACAGTGAATTTTCTAACTACACTCTGCAAAATGGTTTGTTTTTTAGGGACAATCAATTATGTGTTCCAAGAGGTTCCATGAGAGAGAACCTGATACAAGAAAAACACAACGAATGTTTGAGTGGGCATTTTGGATTGAATAAGATTCTGGAATTAGTAAGTAGATACTATTACTGGCCGAAGATGCAGAAAGATGTAAGGAGATATGTAGAGCAATGCATAGTTTGTCAGAAGGCAAAGGGAACCTCTACAAATGCTGGTTTATATCAACCACTACCCATACCAGATAGGCCTTGGGAATTTTTAAGCATGGATTTTATTGTGGGTTTACCTAGAACAAAGATTGGTTATGATAGTATTTTTGTTGTAGTAGACAGGTTCAGCAAAATGAGTCATTTTATACCTTGTAAGACCACTAATGATGCCTGTCATATTGCTCACTTATTTTTCAAGGAAATAGTTAGAATTCATGGTTTGCCAGTAAGCATAGTGTTTGACAGAGATGTCAAGTTCATGGGTCATTTTTGGAAGACCTTATGGAGAAGATTGGGAACTAATTTATCCCACAGTTCTGCCTACCATCCTCAAACAGATGGACAGACAGAAGTTATCAACAGAGTGTTGGGAAAATTTCTTAGATGCTTAACAAAGGAGTATGGGCAAGCCTGGGATCAAGTGTTACCACAGGAAAAAATTTCTTATAATGATAGTGTTAACAGAACTACAGGGAAAAGCCCATTTAAGATTGTGTATGGGATGCATCCACGTGGAGTTTGTGAACTCAGAGAGCTAAAAGGACAGGGAGTGATAAGTGGACATGCTGATGACTTTGCACAGTCTATGAAGGAGATACATGATCAGGTGAAGAGGAATCTGATTGAATCAAATCAGAAATTAAAAGAGAAGGTAGATGAAGGAAGGAGAGAAGTCCAATTTCAAATTGGAGATCTGGTAATGGTACATCTGAACAAAGCCAGTTTATAGAAGGGGATTCCTACTAAGTTGCAAATGAGGAGGATAGGTCCTTGCAAGATATTGGAGAAGTATGGGAAGAATGCCTATAAAATTGATTTACCTAACAATTTGGATATATCACCTATTTTTAATGTGCAGGATCTTATTCCATACAGAGGACCAGTGATACCTGAGAGCACTCAGCAGATGGAGATAGGAAAAGATGTTCAAGATATACAGGTGAAGACCAAGTCCAAGTTGCAGGTAGAGAAAATCCTGGATTCACGAGTTCAGAAGACAACTCGACGCAGGGTATACAGAGAGTACCTTGTAAAATGGTTAGGGTTACCAGAAGTAGAAGCGACATGGATGGATGAAGAAACCTACAGAAAACAAGGAATTAGTTTGGCATTGTTGCCGACTAATTCAAACTAACTCTTCCTTCTCAGAGGGGGGGAGTATGGTGTAGAGCACCCTAGGGTTTTAGCTCTGAAACCCTAGTAGGTTTAAACAGTGTGATCAATGGAGTAGATCATAGTTAGTGGTCAGTCCTTTTAATAAACATTTACAGTTCTTCACTCTTGTCGCAAAGTCGCAAATGCTCAGCGGTCAACAGAAAACAGTGAATCACAAACTCACAAGTTGATCGGCAGTTAAGTTCCTAAGTGTGCGAGTGAGCGACGAGAGCTCATCGCACAGTCGCGAGGCAATTAGCAGTTAATCAGAAATAGTGTGCAACAACGCGATGTGAAGGTATCGCAGACTCATGAGTAGATCAGCGGTTAAGGGAAAACTGTCACGACAACGCGACAATGACTCATCGCACAGTCGGTGGTCATCTTGAAATGGGTGCAATAGTACGATGACCATGTATCACGAAGTCACCGAGTACTCAGCAGTTAAGTGAAGACAGTGTGAGTGAGCGACAACCTATGCATCACGGGATCGCAGAAGTAATAGACAGTTAAGTTATAAGTGCGCGAGAGCGCGATGAGTGCTCATCGCACAGTGGCAAACTAATCAGAAGCTCATGTCAGATTGTTGCGGGTACGTGATGACGATGCATTGCTTAGTCACAAAGGAAGAGGTAGCGCAGTTAGAATTATTGCAAGGATGCGATGAGAGCTCATCGCTCAGTCGCAAGGGAATCGGCAGCTCGGGTATAAGGGTTGCAAGCGCGCGACTGCTATATATTGTAGGGTCATAGATGAATCATCAGCTCATCTCGAAGTGGTGCAAGCGCGTGACCACAATGTAGTGCAAGGTTGTAGAGAAAGTGTCAGCTCGGTTGGAAGTGCCGCGAGTGCGCGACATCAAGTTATCGCCAAGTCGCAGATCAAAACATGCATAGTATTTTAACTCGCGGCTATGCGATTAAACATTCAAGGTAAGAAAAATGTCTGACCGAGCTGAGAAAGAGTTGAAAAGTCAAATACGACAAAAATGAAAGAGAATTCCATGGAGGAAAAGGAGATCCACGTCGTCAACCATGCTGATGATGAGAATGATGATAGTTACAGGAAGAAGATGAAGAGCCGAGGCAGTTAAGAATCTTCAGACGGCAGGTAACCTAGAAACGGTTACAATCAAGAAGAGGATGAGTATATAAACAAGTAAATAAAACTTGTAGAATTTTGTTTTTGAAGAACTGAAGTTGTGAAGGCTAGCAGAGGAAGTTTCTGTGTGTTTTAATTGTAATTTCCTGATTTCAATAAATAAGAGTTTTCAGTGTGCGCTGTGTGTTCTTTGTGTTGTGTGCAGATTTCTGTAGAGTAGGATTTTGAATTCAGTATAGTATCATGGCTGATTTTTGACTCTGACAATCCATCTTATGGAGTGTGACTATCAAGAAGCATCCCTCATGTATTTTTTTTTTGTTTCTGTATTTGGGATTGAGAAGAGTCTAGTCAGAGTTGGAAACAAGTCCTAGGCGAGCTAAATGGTCTGGCTAGGGAACTTGTAGGAGAGAGATAGAAGGAGAAGGTGCATGACTGACTGTATTTAGTCATGAAGAGTAAGATACAGTGAAGAGAGAGACATTCGGTGGGTAGGAAACCTAGGAGAGAGGGAGAATAGAAATCCTTGTAGTTAGGGTCTGAGAGTGACCCTAAGAGACTCATGTGTGAGTCCAGAGGATCTTGAAGCGAATAGGGTCCAAGGTGAGATTCCTAAGAGAGATTAGGAATCTAGGATAGTAAGGTGACCTCCCCATCACATAGTGCCTTCCTCATCCATTTTTTTTCTAAAAACCAACTTAGTTCCAATCACATTCTTTGTTTTAATTCTTGGAACCAACTCCCATGTACTATTCTTATTTATCTACTCTAGTTCTTCTTCCATGGCTTTAGTCCAAGATTCATCTTTACATGCTTCACCAGTAGTCTTGGGATCAGCTTGAGAAATCAAACAGATCTCATCTATAACTTTATTTCTAGTCATCATGCCTTTTCTTGCATCACCAATAATTTGATCTTCGGGATGGTTTTTCTTAATATACCTTGGAGTGTTCAATGTCTCAATAGCTTTAGCATTATCTTCTTCTTCAGTCTCATACTCAATCATCAAGGGTTCTTTAGGTTCAGTAGCAACTTCTTTTATTTTTGTTATCTAACCATAATCATACATTCTTTCCAGAATTTGAAATTTCTTATCTATCCTCACATTGGTGCTTTCAATTAGTTTTCTCAATCTTAGATTGAAACATTTATATGCTTTACTCTTAGTAGAATAACCAGGAAAGATTCCTTCATCACTTCTAGCATCAAACTTGCCTATCTCATCATCTCTCTTGATATAGCATTTACTACCAAATATTCTAAAATATTTCACAGTAGGTGTATGATCAAACCATAATTCATAAGGGGTTTTATTTGTACCTAATCTAATATGAATTTTGTTTAGTGTGTACACTGCAGTGCCAACTACTTCTCTCCAATGAACATGTGATACATTTCCTTCTAGCAACATAGTCCTAGCAGCATCTAATATAGTTTTGTTTCTTTTCTCTGCTATCCCATTCTATTGTGGAGTTTTAGGAGCTGAAGTTTGTCTATGTATTCCATTTTCTTCACAAGATGTGTTAAATAGTTATAATGTAAATTTTCCTCCTTTGTCTAATCTCAAACATTTCATCTTTAAACCAGATTTATTCTCAACTTTTTCTTTGAACAACTTGAATTTTTCAAATTCCTCGGATTTCTCTCTCAAATATGTAACCCACGTCATTCTAGAAAAGTCATCAATAAAGAGTATAAAATACCTTTCACCATAGTATGATCTTGTTCTTGTAGGGCCACACAGATCTGTATGCACCAGATCCAACTTCCCTTTTGCTGAATAGGCTTTTCTCTTGAAAGTGATTCTAGTCTTTTTCCCCATAACACATTCTCTGCACATAGTGTTAGATGGCTTAAAAATTTTAGGTAGATCTCTTACTATGTTTGTCATACTTTCCTTCACAATGTTGTCAAAATTAACATGACAAAATCTTATGTTCCATAACCAGTTGTCATCAATCTTTGCAATAAAACAAGTTTCTTCAGATGTGTTTATTTTAAATACATTACCTCTGTATTTAGTACTAGATGCTATCAAGTCTCCTATTTTACTCTTGATAGAACATTTCCCATTGATGAAGTTCAGTTAATAACCCTTGTCCACTAGTTGTCCAACACTCAACAAATTATGCTTGAGTCCATCAACAAGTAGTTCATTGTCAGTGTTAGTCTTACCATCCAATGAAATAGATCCAACCCCAATAATAAGTTTAGGAGTATTTTCACCAAATCTAACAACACCACCATATTGCTTCTTTAAACTTAAAAATTTATTTTTATCTCCAGTCATATGATGTGAACAACCACTATCTATGACCCATTCAGATTTCTTTTCAACTCAAGGTACTAATGCTTTTTCTTCATGTATAGGTTCATCATCCTTAATAGTAATGAATCCAATTTCATCAAATTTATCATCCTCATCATCAGATATTCCTTCACTAGCATAATAACATTCCTTATCCTTTGAGAACATAGACTTGAAAAACTTAGGTTTGTGCTTTGGAATTCTTGTAGGACATCTAGATGCAAAATGACCAATCTTATTACATGAAAAACATTTCAAAGATAATTTTCTTTCAAACTTACCCTTACCTATCTTTTCTCTTTTTGAAATCAGTGCAACAATTTCATCTAGCTTCCTTTCTTCTTCCTATATTTGTTCCCATTCATCAGCATAGGATCCAAGTTCTTCTCTCAGATCATTACTGCTTATGATTGCATTTCCAATTAAGGTATTCTTGTTCTTGTGCACGGTTGCTTTGAATGCTTGCTCAACTTTAGGTAAAGAGTCTCCCAATTCTGTGGCCTCAAATATAGTTAGTTTCCCAATCAAAATCTCTCTAGTGAAGTTTGGTGTCAAAGGTATGATCTCCTTTATAGCTTGAACCTTGGTTCTGTATGTAGATGTCAAAGATCATAGTATCTTTGCAATTACTTCTTCTTCACTGTAAGTTCCTCCAGAGTTCCTAATACCAGTCACCAACTTAGTAATTCTTTGTGCATATGCTCTGATATTCTCATCTTCTCTCATCTTTAATTATTCCATCTTTGTCTTCCAGTTCTATAACTTTTCTTGCTTTGTAAATCTATCTCCAACATATAGTGCTTCCAGTCTTGTCCAAATTTCATGTGCAGAATCCAAGTCCTTTACTTCAGTAAATTCTCCTTCTGATAGAGCATTGATAAAAGATTCCCTTGCAACCATATTACATGAAAATAGCTTCTTTTTGTATTCAATGGCCTTTTCTAATTCATCCTTAGTCGCTAACTGTTCTTTCTTCTTTATGATCATCCAGTAGTCAAGTCCTAGACACATCAGATGTGTTCTCATCTTGCTCTGCCAACTATCAAAGTTTTCAGGGTCAAACTTCAAACTATCCTTCCTGTAGTAAGTCATATTTAGGATCACCTCAAGCTATTAAACTTTCTCTCTGAGGACCCATAGCTCTGATAGCAATTGTTAGGAATAACAGTCCATAAGACAACTAAGAGGGGGGTGAATCAGTTGTAGTATAGATTATTAAACTTTAAACTTTATCAACCATATCAGCAAATGTAAATAATAACACAGTAATAGACAACACCATAACACAAGATTTGTTGATGAGGAAACCCTGTTAAAGGTAAAACCCTGGTAGGAATTAACACCCATGAAAAATGTACTGAGAGTATAGTATCCCTGTTAAAAGATATTATCCTTGTTAGGAGCTTATTACAACATTATAGTACATAGTCCCTATTAGGAGATAGACCCTATTAGGATTCAAAGGAAATAGTAGGCTCACTACCAAGGCATAGTTCCCAAAGAATGTTAAAGCCACCCTCAAGGATTTACAATCTGCATCAAGTGTATACAGCAAATACACAATCCAATCACCTATCTGATAGAAACTATCTTTTCTTGATCAATTCCAATGAAGTATCAAAACTTCTCTCTATCCAGAAGTCAAGCTTCATAGCTTCACAAATCTCTACTCTTTTCTTTCTCTACCACACTTTTCACAAATAAAAATATCACTCATATATACCATTTTACAATAACCCATTAGGTCGGCTAGTTAAGCTTTCCTAATACATAATTAACTAGGTCGGCCAATTAAGGATTTCCATCATAAAAATAATTATATAATCCCTTGCTAAGATACACACGGTACCTATAACAAGTATACAACATTTACAATTCATCACAAATACTTCCAGATCTGCAATCCGCTCTCATAATTAATTTCCACATGTTACAAGTCTGAAGTCGGCCAAGAAATAGGTCTTCTCCAGAACACACTCCATAGTTGACGTCATCAGTACCCAAATAGAAATCAAACTCAACCCATTTCAATATCATATGTTGGCTCTCTATTAGTAAGCTCGCAAGTTTTGAAACATCTTCCTCAGTAAGATATAACGGAAACACAGAGACCTTATCTATCCAGATTCATAGTTGCAGTCCAGAAAAATAGTCTTCACCAAATGAACTATAACATCCAAATAATGTAACATAAATTCAAGCGACTGTTATGCCCTGCATCCCCGTCCCTACATTTTGTTTGCAAAATGTTGGGTCCCCCTTTTTTTTTTGGTTTTGTTTTGGCTTGCGGCTTTGCCTTGTCCTTCTTTCCCTTTTTATTTTCTTTCTCTAGGGTTTTCTTCCTCAGTGTGGTGTTTCATTTGTTTGGTTTTCATCTCTGGGACTCCGGTCCCGGAGGTTGGCCTTTGTTGGAAACCAGACTCCAGACTCCAGGATTCTTCGTCGTGATGTTCTTGAGGACATCATCACAGGGAATCCCCGGGCCCGGAGTCCAGAGGTTTTGCTTGTCCGGAGATTGCCGGAAGGAGGAGGATTACCCTTTTTTACCAAGGGTATAAATAGGACTTATCTGTCACTTTCACACTTATCGTGATTAAAACTTCCAAGCACTTAGAGCGAATTAGAGAGTGATTTTAAAAGTGATTAACAGAGCATTTGTAGAGAGTTTGTGGTAATCAACGCTTAACATTTCCAATCATTTTTAGGCAATCGCAAGTGCTTTGTGGTGGTGATTCTGACCGTTTCACAAGTCGAGCTGTTGCAGAGCTCCTGTGGTGACCCTTCTCTTTCCTCCACTTTCTGCGTTCTTAGGTCGGTGTTTCTATTTTTCCACTGTGGTTTTCTTCCTTGTTCATTTGGTTTTTGCTTTGTCTTGTTCGTGTTGTCATTTCTTTGTTTGGTTTGTTGTTTTCTGGTTTTGCTACCCATTGGTGGGTCAGCTCTCTGCCAGAGGATTATCCGCCCTCTGTGCAGAAGTGGTTCGTTTGTAAAATAGTGTAAATGGCTGTATATATGTTTTTGCCTTGTCTTGTTTTCCCACGGGTGTCGCTCCGCATTGTATGTCTTGTGTATGTATGTGTATAGTTGTATATAGTCTCTATATATCCCTTCGTGTCTTTGTATATATCCCTCAGCTCCATGTATATCCTTTCAGGTGACTCGACAAGCTGGTTGAGTCACCTCTATTTCTGGTTTTCTGCCTCTGAGCTCGCTTCGAGGTAGACAACCACCTATTTGAAATATGGCTCTCGGCCGGCTTCAAACAGGTGGTTTTCTCTCTCCTCCATCAAGTCTATCAGAGCCTCAGTTATATCCCATGCACACAATCAATTCCAGCCAAGTGGCTTTCACTTTTCGCATGTTTGGACAGTTGGCTCCGTCGTCATCGCCATAACTTACATTTAATACCTACGCACATGGCGCCAATGTGGGCTGATTGACTTGCCTTTTTATACATCCCCGCTAACGGTCATTTCTCCAGGTTTTGGGTCTCCTACCACCATCCATCCTACCTCTTTACCAGGAGTGATGAAAATCTCTGGACCCGGATGTTTAACAAAAGATGAGTTTGTGATGTGTTTTTCTTTTCGGTTATCATTACGTGAAACTAACTTTTCAGGAAAGTAAACATCACGGTGGTAAGATCTCCGGACCCAGAATAATTATTTTGATAAATGTATTCTGACGGTCGCTTTGTCTTTCAAGTTCTCGGAGTTCATCTTCCAAACATGTCTGAGGCATCTACATTGTCTCCACTTGGAAGTCCAGAGCTACCTTCCGCAGTAGAGACCAGGGCAGCAGTAAAATCCAAGATGGAGAAGGCCCTAAAAAACCTGCCCCTCACCATGAAATTTTTACAGGACAACATCATCGTGGGCTCAAAGATTGAGTCTAAGGTTAAGCTGATAACTGACACCAATGTCGGAACATGGGCAGAGATGCAGGCCTTGGTGAAAGTAATGCACATCCAGCAATAGGCTGGAGATCAATTAGCGATCAATGTCGGGGGCTTCAAAATCCTCTGGGCAGATTGCTTCCCGTGCTCCGTGTAATCTCTAGAACTTATCCTAACATTGGCTGCCAACTACAACTCCTCCGTCTGGGCCGTTATGCTCACGGCCGCAGAACCCACAGGATACCCCACTGCACTGGTGTCCCTCGACCCAGTCACATTCCGGGCAAGCCTGGGGATCCCATAATTTGATAGGGCCACGATAGTTACAAGGACTGATGCCTTGACCCAGTTCACACAACTGGAGGATGTCGCCCGGGTGTACATGAATACCCACTGGCTTAAGGCCCCAAAGAGGGACCCAAAGAGAATGAAGATAGAGATTCCCCGCTCTGAATTCAAGGAGAGCATCCAAATGGGGATAATAGCATTAGACCGGGTCTTTGGGTAGCCCTCCGCCCAAAAATTTTCCAAATGGATGTACTATTTCCTCCTCGGCATCTCCACCAAGGGAGAATTCTTCAACTGGGCCGCAATAATCTCCAACCATGTCGACTCCCAGTTCCAGCAGTTGAACAGGAAGAAGAAGTTCTATATGTCTTCTTATGTTTTCTGGGCCCTAGCACAGCAGAGGCCCCATTCTAATGGCCTACTTACAAATGGTGTGCTCAGGATTGGCCCAAGACAAAAAGCATCATGGGACCATTTCCCACAGATTCAATGGGAGGCTAGCTTCCCCAGCTTCTGTCGAGTAAATGACGCGTTCATTTACTACCATCTGCTCACGCCCACCCAGGATGCCGGATACCGCCTATCTACTAAGGTGATGAAGTTAGTCAGTAGTTATGGACACTACTACATTCAATTCCAACATCACATGTACATTAGGGTCACCGGCTTCTCTGGAAACCCTACTTGTTGCCCAAACATTGTGGGGACAAGATCATGTTGTTGGAGTACTGCAGGCAAATGATGGATGTGCATGACTTCTTTACCCTCAAGAAAATATCCAATATCCCATTCCCGATCACATGTGGGGATTATACCTGCAGTCTGGCTTCCGCGAAGGAGGCACACAATGAGCTAAAAAGTTACAACCTGTAGCAATTTTATCTGGTGCGGAAAAACTTTGATCCGCATGGCAGGATTGCAATGGCACTGCCCCGGGCTTCAGAGCCCCATCGTATACACATGGAGGACTTCTAGGCAGATTGCCAAGATGACGTGGATGTGCAGAGCAGGCACTATGTCAGAATCACAGCCGGAATGATGCAGAAACTGAAGCTCCAAAAATTCCCAGCAGACTTCTCAGACGCCGCCCCCACTGAAGATCCCCAGTACAAAGGAAAGGGGATCGATAAAAAGGCTCTTTCACTGGTAAACTGGGATGCCCAGGAAGAGCCCACTATTGAAGACTTCACTTGAGAGGTGGTTGAGAGAAGCCACACCTATTTTAAGAAGGTGTGCCCCGGGAGTACCTGCTGAGCAGCCCAGCCAACGCCAAAGTTAACTCTGCCGTCGGTACCCAGATTGACCCCGGGGGCTAGGACTTATTCACAAGGTGCAGATAAAGGAAAAAGAATAGACACAACCCCTTCTGCACAAGAAGTCCCCATCACAGAACAAATAAAACAATCGGTGGTAGCCTTCCAGAAAATAAGGGAGCAATTAATAACATAGCTGGCCACTCCACCACTCATGGCTAGACCGCTTCGTCCTCCCTCCTCCCCGTCATTGGCTACCTTGATGGTAAAGGCAACAGGGGTAGATCACCTGGAAGCAGCGGAAATAAGAGATGCGGGGCCGCCTCTGGTTACCCGGTGAAAGAAGAGGCTAATCAAAAAGACCAAGGCAGAGCCGGAGCCAGAGGCATTTCGACCCCAGGAAGTAGAGATCTTTTATTCTAGTTCCCCAGAGCTGGAGAAGGAAATAGAGCTTGCACAAGTCCCAGCCAGTCCCCCTCAGCAAGAAGAGTTTGATGATGTATTTGCGACCGACAAGTTCGGGAATTTACAAGGGGACAATACACAAATGGAGACAGAGGTCCCGGGGATAGAACAACAAGCTCAGGAGCAAGAAGATGTTGAGCAAGAGCCTGCACAGGGACAAGAGTAGAAGGCAGAAGAAAAGGGGCCAAAACCAGAGATTACCTCCGGGGCTCAAGCAATGAAAGGTCTACGAATGGACCAATAGAAACAAGGTGAACAAATGGCATCCACTGGGGGAACTGGACCTTCGGGAAGAACCGTAATCCTAGCCGCCACGTTCCAAGGGCCACTCCTGGGGGTGATCTTCGGACAAGTGATCACGGTGGCCCAAACTCTAAATCTTGGTCCGACACCTCCCCTACTGCCAAAAGAGGTGCCAACTGAGAGGGAGGCCCCGGCAGAAGAAGAAGAACAAGAACAACAAGAAGAACAAGAAGAAGAAGAGAAGCTCAAAGGAGAAATCCTCAAGGAAGCCTACCAGGGTCCAGACCCAGCGATAGACATACAGGACAAGGCTGAGGAGATGGAGATCAAAGAAAATATAGCTGCAGAAAAGGTTGAGGCAGGAGAGGAACGGATGAGGTCCACGCCTCTGAAGAGCAACAGCCGTAGAACACTGGGGAAGAATCAAGAGAAAAAATCCTGGAAGGAAGGCCACCCCTACCACCTCAATGGATGATGGAAAGAAGAAAAAGAAAAGCTCAGTCTACTCCAGTGATTCCTCTCTCCCTGGCCAAAATGATGGCCCAAGTTCAGGCCCTGCCAAAGGCCAAGAAAGCCCAGATAGTTCATACTCTACGAACATGGCTGGGTGGAGAAACAGTTACCATTGTGGCAACACCTCCCCCAGACGTCAATGAAGCAACCGCAGACCCCACAGACTACAATGTTGCAGAGGTATCCCTAGGGAAAAGGGGAAAGCAAGGTGAAGTGGACTTGGTGAAAGAGGCAGCAAGGGCAGTGGAGGCCCGATATGAGAAAGAGGCCCAGAGGCTCAAATCTGAAAAGGAAAAGAATGAAAACCTTATGGGGTTGCTTACTGAGCTAGCCCGACCCATCAATACAGTTCCTCCAGGGACCTACACCTCAGAAGATATACTGCAGAGTGACATAGATTCCCTGCAAGTAATGAAAAAGAAAGCCCAAGCAGTGGACGAGTGGGTCGCCCTGCAGATAGGAAACACCCGGCATTTCCTGGTGTCCACCCTCCTAGATTTATACATGGCCTGATAGGTTATTCATCAGGTGGAAATGCTTATTGAGCAGTGGAAGAGTGACGCTGAGAATTACCAAGTATGGAAGGTGGAGCTCGAAGAGCTCCTTACCTTGGCAGAAGATATGATTTTTGAATCCAGAATTCTAGGTGATGAATCATTTGATTTTGTGAGAACCCAGCACTCCAGACTTGACCTCACATTGGAGGTGACCAAGAAACTGGTAGGGTCCTTACAAGATAAGGTAAATACAGTGAAATATTCTTCAAATTTATACAAGTCTTTTGTAATAAAGACTTCCGGGGCTGATCCCCTCAGCACAGATACATGTACCCCCAAAGATTTAGTTTTGGGGAGTTTTGATGAAATAATAAAGTCCTGGTATCAATCTCTGGAGGGGATAGATGGGACCCAAATGGAAAAATTAACTCGCATGATACATGGTGGTCATGAAACGGAAATAATGGTGAGCGAGTTTAAGGAAAATATTTCAGACCTGGGGGAACAGGTTGAAGTGGCCAAGCACAAAAGGGCCAGCTTAAAAGATATCGATGAGGATGGCATTTCTCGCCTCCTCCAGGCCTTCAACGATAATAAGCAACCTTGAGTTTTCTCCGGGGGGCGGGGAGAACTCAAGCGATGGGAATTTTTTATTCTTTGGGGACATAAGTTCCCGGATCCAAAATTTTGTATTCCTTAAAGTGATCCGTGTCCCGGTCCCCGAGGCCGACCGGTCACTTTCAAAAGTGGTTAATAAAGGCTGTCAGGAGGTAGTTGGTTACATCAAGGGGCGTCGACTCAGCGGTTGGTTTCTGATAGGGTGGTCTTCTTGAGGCACCGTTCAAAGGTACACCTGGCACATTGGAGACAGGGTGCCGCATTTCCCATTTATGAGGCATGTATCCTCGATCCCCGAGGGACCTACTTTCTTCTTTCTCTTTCCCGGCTCTCTTCTCGAGACCGATTCTTCTACTGTATATCCTTGTCTTATTCTTCTGACATGGCAAGCCTATTCCATCTCAAGGTCTTTTGTAGGGTGGTGTAGGTAGTACCGGCCCCCAAAAATTATATTTTATTGGAACATAATGTAAAATAGGGTTAGGGTTAGAATGATTTGTATAAATAGCCAAATCGACCCATTCCCAAGGGTTGGAGAAATTGATAATTTTTTTGTGCATAGCAATAGCAAGTGATTCCTCATTTTAATTGCAGAGCTCAATGCTCCATTATTCTGGTCTTTATATAGTCAAATTCTCCCCTGGAGCCACCATTGTATCATGCACCAGTGATTGCTAGAAGAAATATTAATAAAGAAGGAAGAATTCTCGGCAATGATGTTGTTAGCATTCCTGCTTCTGAGTTAATGGTATTTCATGTTTTAGTGTTCTTTATCTCTTCTACTCTAATATGTTAAAAATAGATTAACGACCTCGTTTACTCCCGCTACTGATAAAATGCTAGCCGATGGTTGTGTATTTCTTTGGTATTTAGTGTAGTCTATCAGAGTATTATTGATGTTCTAGATATTTAAGCATGACTATAGTTATATAAAATGTTTCTAACCTTGCAGGATCTTTTTCATTTTATTTGTTAAGTGTAGAATGCTTTGGGAAACCTTACTTAATCAAATCCTTGGAGGTATTGAGTTGAAGAAACCAGCTATCCCCCTTGAAAATAGTCACCTCTCCCAACCGAGCCCCTGCACCGTCGTGACCCGACACCCAGGTGCTTGAAGGCCCGGAGAATTTATTTCCCCCAGACAACCTTTGCAGGCAGAGTTGGCCGGTATCCCTAGAACCCGGTGACAACTTATGACTGTTGGCGGACCTGGTAAGAAAAGACCCGTCAATAGAAACTGGCGCTAGAAGAAGGGCATGAACTCATCCCCCTCCCAAGATTCTGATTTTACACCTCCTGAGGGTTCCCCAAGTTATAGTTTTAAGAGGCAAGCCTTCAGCGGGATTGGATCTTTCTCCCCAGAAAAATTTGAAAGAGTCCTTAGGTCTTCCCTAAATCTCAGAAAGCTTGTAGAACTCGAGCCTCCCGCTCGAAAGAAGTGGATCTCGAAAATTGTACCAGCCACTATTATTTGGGGATCTACCATACCTCCAAATACCCAAACTCCCCAGATAACCCAGAGAACCAGCACCCAAACTACCCAACATATAGTTCCCCCAATGGCTGTGTACTTTGGAAACACCGGGTCCCCAATGGGAACTTTTCTGGGCGCAATCAACAACTTACCCTCTCACCTGGAGAAGATCTGCCCATGATACAAGAACTTAGGCTCACGGACCATGGAAGAACACTTACAGGCATACAAAGATGCCATGAATCGACATCGGATCCAACATGAAGATGTCGTGACTCGAATGTTTCCCTTGTCCTTAGGACAGGGTGAGCTAAACTGGTACCTTAACCTGCCTGCCAACTCCATAAACACTTGGCAGGACATGGAGGACGCCTTCCTCGCTGCCTTTTGTGTGCATGTGGACCCAGCCTAGTCCCATAGCCAATTCATCTCCATCATGAAAGAACCCAATGAGCCTCTTGCAGAACTCAACCATAGGTTCCAGTGCGCCCTGAAGTGGTGCACGGGCCCCTTTATTCCATCCCCAGAAGTAACCATACAGACCTATCTTAACATGATGGACCCTTTCTTTTCCACTCTCCTTTGGAGAAAAACCGCCGTGGGCGACCGGGACACATTGGCGAAAGTCTATAACCTAGCCTTGGAGCTGTCCCGTGGTCTCGACAAATCCCTGGGCGGAATCGTGCAGAGTATGCCCTTCAACATGATCCCCGGTGGAACTGCATATGCCAGGGGATACAACCCCAATCTGGCAATGGGTGCCCCGTCGATGGTGATGAATCCTCCGCCACCCCTAATAGACCAATAGGCACAATATGTTTACCCATCGCAGACCCAGGCGGTGCCCAGTCTAGAAGTTTTCCCTTGGAATCAGTCACAGCAGGCACAACAACCTCAGACACAACCATCCAGAGTGCCCTTCTTTTAGTCATCCACGGCTGGAGGATTGCTACCCTCGAGTCTGGCCAATACTGCTGCATTCTCGGGAAGCCAACAACAACAACAACCATCACAGTGTGACACCAACACTCAGTTGACTGCCGAGGTTGAATCCCTCTGGAGAATGTTTTCCACCTTAACTATGGACATGGGCCAACTAAAGGCAGGGTCCTACGTACCCCAGAATTCAAATTCTCAGAGGGGAAATATTTTCTCCAGCCAACGAAACAACAACGCCAGAGGAAGAAACTTCAACAACGGGTCTAGGCCTAGCCCACAGCAATGGAATAATAACACGAACACCGGAGGTCCGCCTCTGAACCAAAATGGTGCTGGACCATCACATTTCACACCAGTCGCAGTCTTCCATCCCATGACTAATTGGTGTAGATTGCACGATACAGGCTCACACAACGAGGTGAATTGTGCCACCTTGGAGAAGGTCATCATGATCTCCCAGCTGGACAGGAAACAGTCGCATGATGCCACTCCTCCAGAGCCTCCTATCCAAGAAACAACCTACAGTGCCTTCACCTATGATACCATCTTCTTTGGAGCTCCCAGAGAAGATGAAGAAGAATCTGAATTGTAGGGATTCTTTGATGAATCCATTCTGCCCTTCGAGGCCAATGCCTTTACCAACCTGCGGACTCCATACAATACTCGGAGTCAGGTTGGCAAAGGACCAGCTTACACGCCCACACCTCCTGTCAAAGATATTCCTCCTCCCCAGAATAATACAATAGACCGACCCGCTCCTCCAGAAGGTCCTAGCTCTAACCAAGTGAAAGACCTTGCCGAGGGGGACCACAAGTTCTCGGGAGGAAGATTTGACATTACAAAGGTGTTAGAGCAGACCACCACCTCCATGACCTTGATGGAGGTTTTTCTAAATTATCCCGAGCAGAAGAAGTCTCTCCTGAAGCTCTTAGGAAACCCGAAAGTCGTCAGTCGCCCGCCCAAGACTATCTCATTCAAAGATGCCAATGTGGCCATCTTCAGGGGAAATAATGAGGATCCTCCCTTCTTACTAGGCCTGAATATCTATGAAAAAAATATACACAACTACTTAGTAGACTCTGGAGCTTCGGGTAACATCATGCCCTTGTCTATTTGTCAAGAGCTTAGATTCCACCCCACCCCATCTAATGGTGCAGTGATCCAATTGGATAAGATTGCTGTAAAAATGATGGGGGAATTGAAGAATGTCCAGATACAGCTTATCCAGGACCCCAGGATAGCCAACATCATTGACATCCAAGTGGCGGATATTCCAGAGACCTACGGGATGTTATTAAGTCAAAATTGGTCTAAGTCCTTGAATGGATACTTTTTGACCGACTTCACCCATTTATGGCTTCCATGGGAAGGAGAATCAAATAAGATCCGAGTCAAAAGCGAACCCTGGATGAAACAGGCCCTTACCGAGTTTGGGAGGGTCAATGAGGTCCTTTTCTCCCAGACTTCCCTGGGGTGTACAAACCTTTTGAAATCTTAACATTCAATTTCATCCCTGGAGAAGATCGCGTTGTACTACAGAGAGCCCAAGACCTAGAAGAAAAGGTGAGGACTGAGGTAGACCCTCAAGGTGCCACAGCAACCCTTGGCATACTCCTATCTGGCACTTGGTGCTGAGTGCACTACCAAAAATATTTAGAGCTCGAGTGTGGGCCATGTCTTTTGATCGCTAACTGGCACCTTGATACCCTCCGGAACAAGCAACATGCAATTGATTCCCCAGGACCCAGTGCCCCTATGGAATATGCTCCTTTGGTGCCATCTCCCCGGGAATCCCAAATCCAAACACCTCCGGAGAAAAATTCTACTTTCACGCTGATGGTCCAGGGGAAAACTCCTAAGTCTCCCAACAACAGTCCAAAAACTGCTCCCCCTCCCCAGCCCCAGATTACAAACAATGGCTTATGGACCCTCAAGTTTGATGGGTCCCAATCCAAACAAGACAGTGGGGCTGGGGTAGAACTAATAAACCCACGAGGGAAGTCCTTCATCATGTCCTACAGACTGCAGTTTAACTGTACCAACAATGTCACAGAGTACGAGGCTTTGGTCCTTGGACTCTTATTTGCGTTAAAGAAAGGTATCACCCACCTCCGGGCTATGGGTGATTCAGAATTGATTGTTAAACAAGTCAGGAGCCAATACACCTGTCATGACAAAAGGCTGGCCACATACCGCAACTGGGCTTGGAGCTTTATCAAATATTTTGATGCCTTCGGCATTGAACTCATTCCCCGGCGACGGAACTACGTCCCGGATGCCCTTGCCATTTCTGCCAGCACACTCGAACCGATGGCCGGCTTGAAACTCTAGAGATTTTTGGTAGATATGGACCCTACCCCGTCCATTCCAGATAATCTCACCCACTTTCAGGTTTTTGAGGATGATCAACATATCTTGGCCTTCATGACAAATGTTGGTGTCTTTGAGGACCAGATAGTGGAAGAACGAGACCATGATGATACTGGGCAGGGTGATGAAGATGATGGGATCATGGACTTACCTACTAACACCATCCCAAAGGGGATGGTTGCTCTGGAGTGAATCTTTGACTCGGACCCTCGGGCCCGTGGGAAGGTGTCATCCTCCCCTGAGGGAGAAAAGTTTGAAAAGGTTAACATCAGCCAGCCCGATGAGGAAAAGATTATTCACATTGGTACCTCCTGCTCTCCTAAAGAAAAGGAGAAGATTCTCGCGGTCCTCTGAGAATACATCGATGTGATTGCTTGGGGTTATGAAGACTTGAAAACATATGATACATCCTTCATGACCCATACTATTCCCCTGAAACCTGATGCTAAGCCCTTTCGGCAGAAGCAAAGACCAGTCAACCCCCTGATAGAGCCTTTGATTCATCAAGAGGTAGAAAAACTGCTATCAGCCCAGATAATCTTCCCAATCTGGCATACTACGTGGGTTGCCAACTTGGTCCCTGTAAGGAAAAAGAATGGCGAGATCCACCTCTGCGTGGATATCTGAAACTTGAACAAGGCATCTAAGAAAGATAATCACCCTCTCCCTTCGTTGCACGAGGTGTTGCAGATAGTAAAGGGATCCCAGATGATGTCCTTCTTGGATGGATATTTGGGATACAACCAGGTCATGGTCAAGTATGAAGATAGAGAGAAAATAGTGTTTACCACTAAGTGGGGAACGTTTGCGTATAGGAGAATGCCCTTTGGTTTGATCAATGCAGGGGCTACATTTCATAAGGCTATGGACATTGCATTCGAGGGCCTTGTGAATCGGTGCATAATCATCTACATGGATGATTTGACCATCTTTTTCTGGGATAGGTGTGATCATCCCGCCAATCTCGCTTAGATTTGCGAGAGGTGTCACCGGTATGGAATATCCCTCAACCCCAAGAAGTGCATATTCGGGGTCACCGAGGGGAATTTTCTCAGGCATATCATCTCTGAAAAGGGTATATCCATAGATCCTGACAGAGTCGAAGCGCTGCTAAACTTACAAATGCCTGGTAGCAAGAAAGAAATACGATCCTTCTTTGGAAAAATCAACTTTGTACGACGATTCATCATGGGATTTGCAAAAATAGTTAAACCACTCAATGAGATGATGAAGAAGGATACTAAGATTGAGTGGAGTCCTGAAGTGAAGTGGGTGTTCACCCAGATCAAATAGATAATAATGGAAGCACCTGTCCTGGCTAGTCCAGACTATTCCCTTCCATTTTACATTTACTCTTTTGCTTTGCCGCATTCTGCCGTGGCAGTACTGACCCAAAAAGTTGAAGGGGAAGAGCGACCAATAGCTTTCATGAGCTCCCCTTTCAAGAACGTTGAAGTCCAATATTCATCACTAGAAAAATAGGTCTTTGCTCTAGTTCACGCCGTGAAGAAATTCCAGCATTATATTCTCCAGAGTAAGGTGCATGCTATTATTCCGGACCAAGCCGTTAAGTGTGTGCTGATTTAAAGTGAATTGGGTGAGAGACAGGGGAAATGGATGGCCACCCTCCAAGAGTATGACTTAGAAATTCAGCCCATGAAGATAGTCCGGGGGCAGGGACTAAGTCAAGCGATGGCAGAAGAGACTCCCCACATAGAATGCCAAACTTACACGGTGGAGTACATTACCCAAGACTCGTGGTATACCGATCTGGTATACTTGTTACTGAACAATAAATGCCTGGAGGGGTTACCTCCCCACAAACGCCATGCTCTGCAGATGAAAAGCACCTACTTCATGATCAAAAACTCCGTGCTTTATCACAGAAATTATGAGGGAGTGTACCTTTGGTGCATCGATAGAGACCAAGCTGCGAGAGTAATTGATGAATTCCACAGACAGTTTGGAATCGGACATGGCTCAGCTGACACCACTTCCCATCAGATCCTTCGGGCTGGATATTATTGGCCCTGTATATTCAAGGACATTTACGCTCATGTTAGGAAATGCCATACTTGTCAAACCACAGTGCATCATGAGCGTAACCCGCCTATGCCTTTACAACTAGTCTATGAGGCTAGACCCTTCGCCCAGTGGGCATTTGACTTCATTGGGGAGATCAACCGCAACTCATCTGCCAATCACCGATACATTCTAACCACTACTGATTACTGCACTCGATGGTCTGAGGCTATACCTTGTAAAAATAACACGGCAGACGTAGTCATCAAATTCCTGGAAGAAAACATTGTCACAAGGTTTGGAATGCCCTTTTCTTTGGTATGTGACAATGGTCCGGCATTTTCTTCAGCTCAGTTACTCAAATGGACCTACAATTGAAGGATCACTCTAAAGTTCTCCAGCAACTATTATCCCCAGGGAAACGGCATTGCTGAATCAACATACAAAAATCTACTTGAAGTGATCAAGCACCTGCTCGAACAAAATCCCTGAGACTGGCATCAAAAGTTGATATTCGCCCTCTGGGCGGATCACATTCACATCAAGGCTGCCCTGGGGACATCCCTGTTCCATCTGGTTTATGGCCAGAACCCTGTGTTCCTAGTCAACTTATAGATCCTAGTTTTATAGTTTATGCAGGAATTTAGCAACAAGGAAAACATAGTGGAGGTTCGACTCTTGAATCTGGTGTGAATGGAATAATAGAGAGACACAGCCCTTGAGCATTTCATGCGTCACCAAACAGTGGTAAAATGATGGTTTGACAGAAGAGCCCAATACAAGGCTTTTCAGATTTTGGATCTGGTCCTATTGTGGGACAAGGCCTGGGAGAAGAAACGAATGCATACCAAGTTCCAACGGCTCTGGCTTGGACCATACCTAATCTCATAAATCTACAGGGAAAATACTTACCGCCTCAATACCCTGACTGGAGAACCTTTTGCATTGCCCGTTAATGGACAGTTTCTTAAACACTACTTCGAGTAGGGTAAGTTTGTCCTAAGTTGTATCATATGTATTATATGTCTTCCGCTTGTATATATTTCCCTCTGGGTGCCTCGTGCAAGGTGCCCTACCTTGTAAATAGCCTTGCCGACTGTCCCCCGGCGTGGTCCTCTGTTGTTGTTTTGTTTTCATCTTCTGTCGTTCTTTTGGTCCCGGCATTTTGTTCTGTCTTGCAGCAATTGGAATGCTTCGCATAAATCTGGCTTTCGGTACGATGTCCACGGCATTGTGAACTTTAGAATCTATCTTTAGCATGATGGAGTTGTCCCGGTCTTCGGGGTTATTTTATGGGTTATGGAAAATTTTGAGCAATCCCCATTGGGTTTTATCTCTGGGAGTCTGGCAATCAATGAACACAAACAATATAGGGAACAAGTAATCAGACACACCAAGGGTAGATCGGCTATACTATTTGGTTGACCCAGGTCTGGACTTTAATGAATTCTTCCCAGGTCCAGAGCTTTATCCCCTCTTTAAACATCTAAGCATAGGTGGATAGGTGAAAGAAGTAACGCCATTGAAATTAGCTAAGCTTAAGGTTAATGGTGAAAGAAGTACCGCCTTCCCCACCCAGAAACAAACAAAATGGTAAAAAGGGAAAGCAGGATGAAACTCCGATCTCCGAGGGAAACAAAAAAATTAATGACTGGTTCAATGTAATTAGTGCCTCTTCTCTATTCCTCCCAAAGGTCATCGGCTTTATTTCTTTCCAAAGCACACATGACATCACTGATGAAAAACTACGGACTGACTCTTGCGTGGTTGGATTCTCTCAGATATGTTGCTCTTTGCCTGTCAGGCACTTTGGAAAGAGGCTTGTTCCAGTTTTGCTAACCAGGGATTCTGTAGTTCTCAAATGCGCTAAGGCATTTCTCCCAGATAGTTTCCATTTGTTATGCCCTGCATCCCCGTCCCTACATTTTGTGTGCAAAATGTTGGGTCCCCCTTTTTTTTTTGGTTTTTTTGGTTTTTTTTAGCTTGCGGCTTTGCCTTGTCCTTCTTTCCCTTTTTGTTTTCTTTCTCTGGGGTTTTCTTCCCCCATGTGGTGTTTCGTTTGTTTGGTTTTCGTCTCTGGGACTCTGGTCCTGAAGGTTGTCCTTCGTTGGAAACCAGACTCTGGACTCTGGGATTCTTCGTCGTGATGTTCTTAAGGACATCATCACAGGGAATCCCCGGGCCCAGAGTCCGGAGGTTTTTCTTGTCCGGAGATTTCCGGAAGGAGGAGCATTACCATTTTTTACCAAGGGTATAAATAGGACTTATCTGTCACTTTCACACTTACCATGATTAAAACTTCCAAGCACTTAGAGCGAATTAGAGAGCGATTTTAAAAGTGATTAATAGAGCATTTGTAGAGAGTTTTTGGTAATCAGCGCTTAACATTTCAATTCATTCTCAAGCAATTGCAAGTGCTTTGTGGTGGTGATTTTGACCGTTTGACAAGTCGAGCTATTGCAGAGCTCCCATGGTGACCCTTCTCTTTCCTCCACTTTCTGTGTTCTCAGGTCGGTGTTTCCATTTTTTTGCTCTGGTTTTCTTCCTTGTTCATTTGGTTTTTGCTTTGTCTAGTTTGTGTTGTTGTTTCTTTGTTTGGTTTTTTGTTTTCTGGTTTTGCCGCCCATTGGTGGGTCGGCTCTCTACCAGAAGATTGTCCGCCCTCTGTGCAGAAGTGGTTCCTTTATAAAATAGTGTAAATGGCTGTATATATGTTTTTGCCTTCTCTGGTTTTCCCGCAGGCATCGCTCCACGTTGTATGTCTTGTGTATGTATGTGTATAGTTGTATATAGTCTCTGTATATCCCTTTATGTCTTTGTATATATCCCTCAGCTCCATGTATATCCTTCTGGGTGACTCGACAAGCTGGTTGAGTCACCTCTATTTCTGGTTTTCTACCTCTGAGCTCACTTCGAGGCAGAAAACCACCTATTTGAAATACGGCTCTTGGCCAGCTTCAAACAGGCAATTTTCTCTCTCCTCCATCAAGTTTGTCAGAGCCTCAGTTATATCCCATGCACATAATCACCTCCAGCCAAGTGGCTTTCACTTTTCATGCGTTCAGACAGTTGGCTCCGCCGTCATCGCCATAACTTGCATTTAATACCTACGCACGTGGCGCCCATGTGGGCTGATTGACTTGCCTTTTTACACATCCCCGCTAACGGTCATTTCTCCAGGTTTTGGGTCTCCTACCACCATCCATCCTACGTCTTTACCAGGAGCAATGAAAATCTCTAGACCCAGATGTTTAACAAAAGATGAGTTTGTGATGTGTTTTTCTTTTCGGTTATCATTGCATGAAACTAACTTTTCAGGAAAGCAAACATCGCGGTGGTAAGATCTCCAGACCCAAAATAATTATTTTGATAAATGTATTCTGACGGTCTCTTTGTCTCACAGGTTCTTAGAGTTCATCTTCCAAATATGTCTGAGGCATCTACATCATCTCCACCCGGAAGTCCAGAGCTACCTTCCGCAGCAGAGACCAGGGCAGCAGTAAAATTCAAGATGGAGAAGGCCCTAGAAAAGTTGCCCCTCACCATGAAATTTGTACAGGACAACATCATCATGGGCTCAAAGATTGAGTCTAAGGTTAAGCTGATAACCGACACCAATGTTGGAACATGAGCAGAGATGCAGGCCTTGGTGAAAGTAATGCACATCCAGCGACAGGCTGGAGATCAATTAGCGATCAACGTCGGGGGCTCTGAAATCATCCGGGCAGCTTGCTTCCCATGCTCCGTGCAATCTCTGGAACTTATCCTAACATTGGCTGCCAACTACAACTCCTCTGTCCAGGCTGTTATGCTCATGGCCGCAGAACCCATAGGATACCCCACTCCACTGGTGTCCCTCGACCCAGTCACATTCCGGGAAAGCCTGGGGATCCCATAATTTGATAGGGCCACGGTAGTTACAAGGACTGATGCCTTGACCCAGTTCACACAAATGGAGGATGTCGCCCGGGTGTACATGAATACCCACTGGCTTAAGGCCCCAAAGAGGGACCCAAAGAGAATGAAGATAGAGATTCCTCGCTCTGAATTCAAGGAGAGCATCCAAATGGGGATAATAGCATTAGCCCGGGTCTTTGGGCAGCCCTCCGCCCAAAAATTTTCCAAATGGATGTACTATTTCCTCCTCGGCATCTCCACCAAGGGAGAATTCTTTGATTGGGCCACAATAATCTCCAACCATGTCGACTCCCAGTTCCAGCAGTTGCACAGGAAGAAGAAGTTCTATATGTCTTCTTATGTTTTCTGGGCCCTAGCACAGCAGAGGCCCCATTCCAATGGCCTACTTACAGATGTCGTGCTCGGGATTGGCCTGGGACAAAAGCACCGTGGGATAATTTCCCACAGATTCAATGGGAGGCCAGCTTCCCTAGCTTCTGCCGAGTAAACGATGCATTTGTTTACTACCATCTGCTCACGCCCACCCGGGATGCCAGATACCGCCTATCTACTGAGGCGATGAAGTTAGTCAGTAGTTATGGACACTACTACATTCAATTCTAATAGCACACATACATTAGGGTCACCAGCTTCTCTGGGAAACCCTACTTGTTTCCCAAACACTGTGGGGACAAGATCATGCTGTTGGAGTACTGCAGGCAAATGATGGAGGTGCATGCCTTCTTTACCCTCAAGAAAATACCCAACATCCCATTTTTGAACACATGCGGGGATTATACCGGCAGTCTAGCCACCACGAAGGAGGCAGATAATGAGCTAAAAAGTTACAACCTGAAGGAATTTTATCTGGCACAGAAAAACTTTGATCTGCATGGCAGGATTGCAATGGCACTGCCCCGGGCTTCAGAGCCCCATCGTATACACATGGAGGACTTCTGGGCAGATTGCCAAGATGACATGGATGTGCGGAGCAGGCACTATGTCAGAATCACAGCCGGAATGATGCAAAAACTGAAGCTCTGAAAATTCCCAGCGGACTTCTCGGATGCTGCCCCCACTGAAGATCCCCAGTACAAAGGAAAGGGGATCGATAAAAAGGCTCTTTCACCGGTAAACTGGGACACCCAGGAAGGGCCCACTATTGAAGACTTCACTTGAGAGGTGGTTGAGAGAAGCTACGCTTATTTTAAGAAGGTGTGCCCCGGGAGTACCCGCCGAGCAGCCCAGCCGGTGCCAAAGTTAACTCTGCCACCGGTACCCAGATTGATCCCGGGGGCTGGGACTTCTTCGCAGGGTGCAGATAAAGGAAAAAGAATAGACATGACCCCGTCTGCGCAAGAGGTCCCCATCACAAAACAAATAAAACAATCAGTGGTAGCCTCCCAGCAAATGAGGGAGAAATTAATAACACGGCTAGCCACTCCACCAGTCATGGCTGGACAGCTTCGTCCTCCCTCCTCCCCGTCATTGGCTGCCTTGATGGTAAAGGCAACAGGGGTAGATCCCCTGGAAGTGGTGGCAATAAGAGATGCGGGGCTGCCTCTTGTTACCCGGCAAAAGAAGAGGCTCATCAAAAATACCAAGGCAGAGCCGGAGCCAGAGGCATCTCGACCCCAGGAAGTAGAGATCCTTTCTTCCAGTTCCCTGGAGCCGGAGAAGGAAATAGAGCATGCACAAGTCCCAGCCAGTCCCCCTCCACAAGAAGAGTTTGATGATGTATTTGCGATCGATTAGTTTGGGAATTTACAAGGGGACAATACACAAATGGAGACAAAGGTCCCGGGGACAGAACAACAAGCTACAGAGCAAGAAGATGTTGAGCAAGAGCCTGCACAGGGACAAGAGCAACAGGCAGAAGAAAAGGGGCCAGAACTAGAGATTTCCTCTGGGGCTCAAGCAATGAAAGGTTTGAGAATGGACCAACAGAAACAAGGTGAACAAATGGCATCCGCTGGGGGAACCAGACCTTTGGGAATAATCGTAACCCCAGCTGCCACGTTCCAAGGGCCACTCCTGGGGGCGATCTTCAGACAAGTGATCACGGCGACCCAAACTCTAAATCTTGGTTCGACACCTCCCCTACTGCCAAAAGAGGTGCCAACTAAGAGGGAGGCCCCAGCAAAAGAAGAAGAATAAGAACAACAAGAAGAACAAGAAGAAGAAGAGTAGCTCAAAGGAGAAATCCCTGAGGAAGCCTACCAGGGTCCAGACCCGACGATAGGCATAAAGGACAAGGCTGAGGAGTTGGGGATCAAAGAAAATCTAGCTACAGAAAAGGTTGAGGCAGGGAGAGGAATGGATGAGGTCCACGCCTTTGAAGAGGAACAGCCGCAGAACATTGGGGAAGAATCAAGAGAACAAGTCCTCGCAGGAAGGCCACCCCTACCACCTCAATGGCTGATGGAAAGAAGAAAAAGAAAAGCTCAGTCTGCTATAGTGATTCCTCTCTCCCTGGCTGAAATGATGGCCCAAGTTCAGGCCCCGCCAAAGGCTAAGAAATCCTGGATAGTTCATACTCTATGAACATGGTCGGGCGGAGAAACAGTTGCCGTTGTGGCAACACCTCCCCCAGACGCCGATGAAGCAACCGCGGACCCCACAGACTACAATGTTGCAGAGGTATCCCTAGGGAAAAGGGGAAAGCAAGGTGAAGTGGACTTGCTGAAAGAGGCAGCAAGGGAAGTGGAGGCCCAATATGAGAAAGAGGCCCAGAGGCTCAAATCTGAAAAGGAAAAGAATGCAAACCTTATGGGGTTTCTTACTAAGCTGGACTGACCCATCAATACAGTTCCTCCAAGGACCTCCACCTCAGAAGATATACCACAGAGTGACATAGATTCCCTGCGAGTAATGAAAAAGAAAGCCCAAGTAGTGGACAAGTGGGTCACCCTGCAGATAGGAAACACCCGGCGTTTCCTGGTGTCCACCCTCCTAGATTTATACATGGCCCGGCAGGTTATTCATCAGGCGAAAATGCTTATTGAGCAGTGGGAGAGTGACACCGAGAATTGCCAAGCATGGAAGGTGGAGCTCAAAGAGCTCTTTACCTTGGGAGAAGATATGATTTTTGAATCCAAAATTTTGGGTGATGAATCATTTGATTTTGTGAGAACCCAGCACTCCAGACTTGACCCCACATTGGAGGTGACCAAGCAACTGGTAGGGTCCTTACAAGATAAGGTAAATGCAGTGAAATATTCTTCCAATTTATACAAGTCTTTTGTAATAAAGACTTTCGGGGCTGAGCTCCTCAGCACAGATACATGTACCCCCAAAGATTCAATTTTGGAGAGTTTTGATGAAATAATGAAGTCCTGGTATCAATCTTCGGAGGGGATAGATGGGACCCAAATGGAAAATATAACCCACATGATACTTGGTGGTCATGACGCGGCAAGAATGGTGGGCGAGTTTAAGGAAAATGTTCTGGACCTGGGGGAACAAGTTGAAGTGGCCAAGCACAGAAGGGCCAGCTTAAAAGATATCGATGAGGATGGCATTTCCTGCCTCCTCCAGGCCTTCAACAATAATAAGAAACCTTGAGTTTTCTCCAGGGGCCAGGGAGAACTCAAGCGATGGGCATTTTTTATTCTTTGGGGACATAAATTCCCAGATCCTGGAATCCCGGATCCAAAAATTTGTATTCCTTAAAGTGATCCGTGTCCCGGTCCCCGAGGCCGACCGGTCACTTTCAGAAGTGGTTAATAAAGGCTGTCAGGAGGTAGTTGGTTACATCAAGGGGTGTCGACTCAGCGGTTGGTTTCTGACAGGGTGGTCTTCTCAAGGTGCCATTCAAAGGTACACTGGGCACATTGGAGATAGGGCACCGCATTTCCCATTTATGAGGCATGTAGCCTCGATCCCCGAGGGACCTACTTTCTTCTTTCTCTTTCCCAGCTCTCTTCTCGAGACCGATTCTCCCACTGTATATCCTTGTCTTATTCTTCTGACATGGCAGGCCTATTCCGTCTCAAGGTCTTTTATAGGGTGGTGCAGGTAGTACCGGCCCCCAGAAATTGTATTTTATTGGAACATAATGTAAAATAGGGTTAGGTTTAGAAGGATTTGTATAAATAGCCAAATCGACCCATTCCCAAGGGTCGGAAAAATTGATGATTTTGTTGTCCATAGCAATAGCAAGTGATTCCTCATTTTAATTGCAGAGCTCAATGCTCCATTGTTCTAGTCTTTATATAGTCAAATGCTCCCCTGGAGCCACCATTGTATCATGCACCAGTGATTGCTAGAAGAAATATTAATAAAGAAGGAAGAATTCTCGGCAATGATGTTGTTAGCATTCCTTCTTTTGAGTTAATGGTATTTCATGTTTTAGTGTTCTTTATGTCTTCTACTCTGATATGTTAAAAATAGATTAACGACCTCGTTTACTCCCGCTACTGATAAAATGCTAGCCGATGCTTGTGTATTTCTTCGGTATTTAGTGTATTCTATCAGAGTATTATTGATGTTTCAGATATTTAAGCATGACTATAGTTAGATAAAATATTTCTAACCTTGCAGGATCTTTTTCATTTTATTTGCTAAGTGTAGAATGCTTTGGAAAACCTTACTTAATCGAATCCTCAGAGGTATTGAGTTGAAGAAACCAGCTATCCCCCTTGAAAATAGTCACCTCTCCCAACCGATCCCCCACGCCGTCGTGACCCGACACCCGGGTGCTTGAAGGCCCAGAGAATTTATTTCCCCTGGACAACCTTTGCAGGCGGAGTTGGCCGGTATCCCCAGAACCCGGTGACAACTTATGACTGTTGGCGGACCCAGTTAGCAAAGACCCGTCAACAGTGACCTTAGGAGTAAGGTTAGAACTTATCCTTCTACATAAATCCAACTTCAATCCTTCAGAATCATCCGTACACTCATTCTAGTTAATTAGTCAGATTGTCTTCTCCATAAAAATATATGTTGACATCAGTGACAAAACATGAATATCAACAGCATGATCAGTAACCAAAACTGATATCATCAAATAGGATGCACATAATTTTTGAATTTGGTTAAAGCATGAGCTACTAAAACTCCAATCTTTTAACACGTGGGTTAGATCAACAGTGATCTTTAAATTGGTCAAAAAAGGTGATTGAGTTTTACAACAAGCAGAAGATTGATCTACGGTTAATCTAGACAAAGATCTACGGTCATCACAATCCCATGATCAAAAGATGTAATTGGTTTAGCCTTCAAGGGATTACACCTAAGTGATACATGTCTCAGATCCACATACTCTAATTAACATGATCTCCTATTAAAACACGGAAGGAATCAACGGTCAATGTGATCCCAGGATTGCTAGATAAATGATCTTTACTCATTGTGGCATTACAAGATAGTCACACATGTCCAAGGCCCACAGAAGTCTGAGCTATGTAATCAGTTGTTAAACGATGGAAGGCATCAATGATTGACACATTTCCTAAATCAGGAATTGAATGTCTTTTAGCCTTCAAGGGATTGTGCGATCTTGACATGTGTCCCTGCTGATCAAAAGACAAGAGGCTTGGGTGACAGCATCAACGTGGAATTTTCTTTGTCATTTTATATATTTTAATTATATTTTATCTGTTAGGGTTTGGTCTATTATTTGATACATCTTCTTTCTCATGTAGGGTTTTGAAGGTGGCGAGTGTTATGGGTCTGACCAGTGATAAAACATTGCAACCTTCATGGAATAGAGAGGATGATCACATTCAAGTGTTCTCTGGGGAATCTTCATGAGGATAGACGATGCCAAATTATGGTCGCCAATTTTGATGAATCTATTCTCAATGCTGAAGATATCCATTATCAGAAGTAGAAGTATATAGATGAACATATTTTCAAAGTACCATAATGATCTTAACGCAAAATTATTATTTTGAATTGTCTCTAACAAATCACAAGTGATTTGTTAGTGACTATTATTTTGATACCTTTTTGTTGATTAACTACTTTCCAAAGGATGATAATCATTCTTTAATGGTAACTATTATTCAGTTGTTGATCTTAGGATTAGGTATTAGTTACAAACGGGAATATTGATCTGAAGGTTGTATGCATCCTTTAAAATTTATATAAATAAGGATACCACAATCAATATAGAGGAATTAGAATTATTATTATAGTTCTAGAATTTGATCACAACTGCAACATGGCCTCAAATGTACTTTTTTTTCAAAATCAATAAGAGATAAGTATTTTTGTGTCTCACTTGTGGTAAGAAAGTTCAATTCATTTTAGTTAGTCCCTTGCAATTATTGAAGTAATTTCAAAAATTATTCTTGAAATTCTTGTGTTGAGATCTTATATGTCTTATAGCATTGTTTGATTATCAAGGAGTTTGTGAAAATTCAATGTTTTTGAATTCTTGTTCAACTAGTCTCCCAACCATAGGAGTTAAATTCATTTGAACTAATAAGGAAATAAATAGACTTAATTTCTCTACATCTATAAAATTTGAATAGTTCATGGTATTGGAACATATACTGTCTTTCAAGGTTGTACATAGGATTGAAATTGAATTGAATCTATTGCCCAAGTTGATATAGGCACTGATCTAATTAATTGTTGGATATAGTCATTTAGTTCATTGTTTTAAGTTGTTGAGATATTCTAGAATTCATTCATTTATACACATATTCAAAGCATTCTTACAATCTTACAAAGCATTTAGTTTTGTAGTTTTATGTTGTATTGATTACAATTTGATTTATTTCAAGTGCATTGCCATACTGTAGAGAGAGAAGTTTGAAGTTGATGAAGGGTACTCCCCTTAATACCACAAACACATAACATAAACAGAGAAACAACAACAATATGCAAGAACAGAAAATTGGCTTCTTATTATCTCCACAAATGTGGAATTACAAACTTTCAGAAT
>MU225178.1:764234-798275 GCA_018584345.1 Thuja plicata | reverse complement strand
ATGAACCTCCAAGAAAGAAATCAGATCATTCTGAGCACATACAAAAATTACCAAAAATAGTAACTTTCCATAAATAGCAGCTCTGCACAAAATAACCCTTATTGAATATAAAAACAGAAATATTTTTTTGGGTGATGCAAGATTGCTCTTACACCCAGGATGCTCCTGCATCAGAAGTGCATATTATCTTCTATAAAAAGCCTTATAATTTGAAGGATAAGTCAAGGTATAGGCCTACCAACCTTGGTTTTGAAGATCCATAATTGTAGAAGGTTCAACATTGCCTTGGTTGAAACTTGTTAGTTGGCGAAATCACTTGGGTTTCCCAGCATTGGATTGGCAAGTCCATAGGAAATCCAGTTTGTTGATTTGAGCACCAACAAATTGGCAAATCTACTAGGGATTTTTCTATGAAATAAAGTATTGAATATTACCTAGAAGCTCTAGTGATGTAATTAAGACTTTACTGGGAGAAAGAACTCAGAAGACAATAAGTATTTTTCTTATGGCAAGAAGGTGGTGACTCTATTTAACAAAGCATTTCAATCAGTGACTCTACTGAGGGAGAAGACTCAGAAGGAGATGGTGGATATTTTTTTCAAATGTCTCAACCATTTCAGAGAAAACCTTTTATTCCATATGGCATCAGGCCATTTGATTTAAGCAATTTTGATTATAAACCTAGCAAGTTATCCCCAAAACTTTCACAACTTGTACCAAGGTTTCATGGGGAATGGGATGAATCAACACTTGGATGCATTTTACATATTTATAGAAGACTATGAGATTTGTGTAGAAGATCATGTGATGAAAATATTTGTCAAGACTTTAAAGGAATAGGCACAAAAAGAATGTGAATCATTACGTACATAGTCCATTTCATCATAAAGATAGTTTGAATGATGGTTTCTTGATATGTTTCATGATGCCAGTGGTGAAGAAGACAAAATGTGTTACGAACAGTATGAAGACCAAAGTTGCAGCATGGAAGAGGATCCTAGTATGTATCTACTTAATGCTTTTTTTAGTTTGGAGAGATTTGAGGGGGAGGCTACAACAAATTTTTCATGAGGATGGAAAACATTTATCATGAGATACCATCTAATATTAGACCTTCACCCTAGGAATTCATAGGAAAGTTTTTGCAGTTGGGAATCTCAACAGGTGACCCCGATTTGAAGCTTTTCTTTCAAATGTTAGAAGAAGATGATAAAGATAGAGAAGAGGAGGCTTATGATCAGATTGAACAAGGCCTTGTACTTGATGATTATCTCTTGGGGAAGAAGATAATATGCATTATAAATAGGAAGAAAATCAAAATTACATTATGGAAAAGGAACCTTACATATCTCCAATGGAAGCATTTTTCAATTTGGAAAGATATGAGGGTGAATTTGCAACACATTTTTTCATAAGAATGGGAAAAATTTATCAGGAAATACCTCCAGACATCATTCTTCCATGCAAGAAATCCTTAAGAAAATTCATGAATTAAAAATCTTAGGAGACCCCAGTTTGAAACTTTTGTTCATTGTTCAACAAAATAAATGAAGAGTACCTAGAAGGGGGTGTTTCACAACAAGTTGACTCTGAAAATATAGAAGCATACCATTTGTCTAAATTACATAGTGAGGAAGATGAGTGCACTACTCATACAGAAGATAAAGAAACATCCATTCTTGAGAACCATGATAATACGTGTGATGACATGGAGGAAGAAAATTCAGATCAGATTAAAGAAGAATCTAAACATAGTGAGATTTGTATGGAAATAGGTATCAATGACCATGATGGTGAGGAAGAAAACCTTCTCAGTACAGAGGAAATTTCATATTTTTTGGATATAGAATATCATAACCATGTTCAGATAAATGGTGAAATTGTTTTCTCAATCCACCATGATAAACAAGTTGACAGATTAGCACATACTCAGGGGGTACTAGATGAAGGAGATGATGAATTTCAAGAATCAAATAGTGGAGATGAAGTAGAATAACATGTGATATATAAATAGGAAAAAGTTTCAAATAAAAACTCTCATGGAGACATACCCAAGCTCTATACGTTCCTGAATCCATTATTTGAAGAGGAAGCAAAAGAGGATGTGCCTGATTTTTCTATGTTCTTTAATCCATTATGTGAAAGATATTTTCTATACAAACAAATATATCAACATCATGATGAAGGTAGCAAGCCTAGTAATTATTTTAAAGTAGATAAAACTCAAAATATGCATTCAGAAGGTGAAACATCTTTTAGTTCATCTTTTGAGCAGGAATCCTATCAGACTTGTGAAGATAAAATTAAATCACCCAAGAATAATGGAGAGAAGGAAAGTTCTAAAGATTGTCAAGATAATGAAGATATTGGCTTGGTTGATGAAATACATGAAAACACTCAAAAAGATGATCCATTCAATGAAACTATGTATTATGATCAGCATACAGGAGAGGACACGTGTAAGAATGATCTCAGAATTATTTCAAATCCATTATATAAGGAAATAAAAGAAAAGGATCATGCTAAATATTGTGATAAATTTATCGGAGATGATTTCTTTGTATATTTAAAATCATTATATAAGAGGGGTGAAATATGTAAAAATAGTATAGTTAGTATACTAAGTTTTGAAGACAAATACTTTAACATTGAGAGTATGATGTCATAAATAGAAGAAGAGTCTAAATAAATATATGATGTTTCAAATCTTGAAACTATGGAGAATTTAAACAGAAAGATAGATATGAAAGTTTTAGACATGTGTGAGGAAGAAGATGATCTTGGGAAAAATATCTCTCTCAGGATAAGTGCACAGTCAGAAACTAAATCACAAAGTAAAAAAGGAAATAAAAATCATCTGGAATTTAAATATGTTGATGAAGTTGATTTAAAAACATTTACTGAGGAGGAAGGGCATAATAAAATGATAGAGTTTCTCAATAAATGACTAAAAGGGTGTGAAGAATACTAAAGGAATGAATGATAAATCCATAATTCATCATAGAGGGTGAATAAAGGTCTTACAACCAGGTGTGAAGAGAAATGCAAACATCTTTCTCTGATTCAGAAATTAAAAGGGAAGTCAGCTAATCAAAAGATGATGTATAGTCAGATAAAAATGATAATATTCTCAGGCGGTTCATAGTGTTGCATGATCAGAATCAGGTCTTTGATAGAGGAAAGAATTATTATTCCCTTTGGGTGTCCTGGGGCCACCCAATGACATTCTCATAGAATAATGCTACTGGTCTAATTCTCCAAAGATATCTGAGATATTGTTGTGTCCAAGTATGAACACACATCCCCAGAAAGAGCCACTGGTGGAACCCAAATTTGCATTTAAAATTTGCACATTTCAATAAATCAGGGAAGTATTATTTATACTCATTTCATTTGTAATTTATGTATTTTTTGGTTTTCTATATGCTATTGTTTAAATCTTACATCTCCAAGCCTTCATTTTCATTTTTAAATTCATAATCTAGTTGTTACATGTGTTTTCATAGTATCTTTATTATATTTTATTATTTCATAGGTCTGTCTGACGATTAAATCTCAATGAAGATCTATGGTTGGAACGATCCCTTAAACAAAAGATAAATGATCTTTATTCATTAAGGCACCGCAATGAGTTGACAGGTGTCCGCTAAGTTATTTCTTGACTGAGGTCAAAGGAATTAAGCATCAAGCTTGCATCTAATGGTCAACATGTTTCTGCTAAGTGAAGCTACAGATATTTTAACCATTAAGGGAATGAAACTAATTGCCATGTATCCCATCCCTACTAAAGTCTGAGTGGTGAAGAGGGAATATCTATGGTTAATATTTGGATATGATCTATAGTCGACATGATCCCACAAACATAAGATGTCCATCCTTTATTTATCAAGGGAATACGACTGATTGCCACATGTCTGGGAACCACCTACTCTAAGTAGCAAGGATAGAGGATCTATGGTTAACCTTTGACAAAAATTGATGGTAAGTGTGATGCCTCAAAGAAGAGATGCGGGATGTTTAACCTTCTAGGGAACACACATGATCGACACCTGTCCCAGGCCCACAAGTGTTCTGAATGGTGAGACAACAAGGATATGGTTGGCAGTTTTTGATTCATCAAGCATGATGACAAGGATGCACATCATTTCTGAAGTTGGTTAAAGTACAAGCTACTAAAACTCCAATTTTTCAGCACATGGGTTAGATCAACGGTGATCTTGAAACTGATCGAAAGAGGTGATCAAGTTTTGCAACAAGAAGAAGATTGATCTATGGTTAATCTAGACAAAGATCTATGTTCATCGTAACTTCATATGACTTTGTTGCCATAATGAAAACACAAAATAATTTATATACACCCTGAGTGTCAAATTTCCAACAATCTCCCCCTTTGTCATTAATGGCAACAAAGGAATGTGGCCAAGTTACTTAATCTTTGACTTAACAACAAAAATCTGCACATCATAATCTTCTTTATGTGCTCAAAAGTGAATTTTCCTATGTCCATACAATTTTCTATCACCTTCCTGCCTTTTGCTTCTAACTCTTTCAAAATTGTTTGACCAATCTTAAAGGAGTTGAGATGTAGTGAGAAGTTCTTGATCATTTCATCTAATCTTCCCTTTTTGTACTCATCCTCTGTAGTTTTAGTAGCTAAACCTACTAAGCTTGTGAATTTTTCTTTGGAGCAAGTCAATATGTTGTCAACATCATCCACTGACTAGATATTTGCCAATTTCTTATCTGCTAGTACTAAGTCGCTCAAAATGTTCACTGACTCTAGAAAGAGAGGGTTTCTCATAAATTGTTTCTCTTTGGATTTTTCCATGGCTAATACACTGATTTTAATCAGGTCTTCTTCTCCCCAAGCATCTAGGTTTGTTGAGTCAGGGGTCAAGCTTGACAAAAATGATACTGATGGTTTGACAGACGGAGTGAATATAGAATTTTGACTATCCATATATTCACTTTTCACTAGGATCTCTATAGAGGGTGGATCATTATGTTCATCCTTTCTCTCTTCATCTTGTCCTATTGCATGAACTTGTTCTTGTTGTAAAGAAGTGTTATCAGTGCATACATTCTCAGCTTCTTTGGTACTTACAAATGCTTCCTCAAACTTATTAAAATCATTTTCTGAGGCTGACATGGTGATCTCAACATCATTTAACACAATGGTTTCATTTTAATCCTTGACTTTATCAGAGGGTGATGTAACTTTGGGTGTTGAATCATGTGGATGTGTCATAGGCACATTTGGAATCATTAGTTCTTTATCCTATTTGGGAGGGACTGGAGTCACTTTAGCTATAGGCGTTGTTGATGGATACATGTGTCTATCAAAAGATACTTCCTCAAATTCTTTTTCACTTTCTTTTCCAACCAACTCATAATCTTTATTCATGATGTGAAGAGTTCTTGTTTTGGTTCTTAGATGAGGTTTCACCAAATCTAACATAATTTCTTTCTCATCATGTGAGCAAATACAGAGAAGACTGTCTAATGTTTCTTCTATAATCCTCATGTCTTCCTCTATTTCTTATCTTTTCAATAGGTCTAGTATGTTCCATACTTTTTCTGGTATGACTATCTTGAGTTCCAATACTAACCTTTTAAACTTGATCATGTGAGAGATAATCATAGAATGTATCTCTGATTTATCTATCTCTTGGTACTTTTCATAAACATTTGAAATTGAGTCAAGTCTTCCTTCATTAATGATTTTTTTCCTTAAGACTTCAAGACTAGGTCTGAATCCTACCTCAGGAGGGGCTTGAGTATTCTTAAATTTTCTTCATGTTGTCCTTGAGGATGGGTGACTTGTGGGAACTTGTTTCCTTCTTCTGGTCAGATTTCTTGGTACCGAAGGTGGAGAGGATTCCAAGTCAATATTAGTTGAAGGTGCAGATGTACCTTCATCAGATTTCTTCTTCTTCTTGTGGATATCATATGATTTCTCTATCTTGACTTTTGTAGGTGTTTTTTTAAGCTCTCTTGCAATTTTAGCTTCCCTAGCTTTATCTAGGTCTTCTTTTGTGACCCCATGAATGTTTAGGATGTTATATGTAATCCTTGATACCTTTGTTTTATTATTTGCACTATATAAGACAGAATCAACTTGATTTATCTTCTCTTTGTATGTGCCCCATCTTGGCTCTTTTGGATCTTTAGGCACAGACAAAATAACTTGTGCATATCCTTCCAACACATGTTATTCAACTTCATAACCAAGTGGGTGGATCCATTTGATTCTTGGCTCAATGGCTTCCATGCAAGTAGAGTCAATTTCCACCATGAAACATATGGTGTCTTTGTACTTTTCAACTATATTCTCCAGTATTCTAAACCTCTTCTGCATCTTGATCCTAAATTTTTTGATCTCCATGTCCATAGAATCCTTTACACTACTTTCTGATGTATCCTTTATTGAAATGTGTGACATAGTCAGTTTGCTCCTGTCTAGATAAAGATTAGAGACTTTACCAACAATGTGGAAGTATAGGTAGATAATCAAAGAGCCAAATCTAAATATTTTTCTCTTGTCATGCTTGATAGCTCTAATGTTCTCAATTAGTTATGCACACAATATCTCACAGAGATTATATTGTGTGTTTTCTCTTGCCATCCTTATTATTTCTAGAATAGTAGCTAGAGACACACTATTCAGTCTGCTTGCATGCTGAAACTTGTAACCAAGTATCATGGTGAGGATTTTGATGTCTTCTTCCACAATGGGATCAATAGTCATCTCGCGCCTATCACTTCTAGATAAGAAATCATTCTCAACCTATTTCTTTACATCCTTTCTAGTAGGAAGAATGGGTCCAACCTTGGAGAGTCCAGTCATTTCATGAATGAGGTCAGTAGTAATGCAGACAGGAACTTCACCAATCCAATATAGATCATCATGTATCATACTAAGTAGAATTTAACCCATTCTAGTTCATAGAACGCATGCGCATTTGTATACTCAAAAATAGGGTTATTAGTGAGATGTGCATATTCATCCTTGAATGAGTAATCTAGTTTCAACATTGATTCCATGAACATGGTTATGCTATTTTTTCCAACGGACTCCTTACAATAAATGTAAGCGTGTATGTCTTTTACATGCATGACTCCTAGCGGAGTCTTGGAGAATTCCCCTTCTACATCATCTACCACAGACTTGAATGGATGCTTCTTAAATACATATCTCTTTTTTTCAGAGATGTCAAACACTGTAGGAGTAGCCATTACTTACTTGTAACTTTCTTAAGTAGGGTTTCACAAGATTTTGAAATGATGCGTCTACTAGGGTTCCGTTTCAACTTTGATTTGTCTTGCTATCCAACCAATGGTTTATCCTTCAATACTTTGATGCTAACTGCTACTGCGCTCTTTGAATGCTCAATATCGAATGCAAAGTGAGGATAAAATATCTTTTACTAACTTATATAAAAGGTTATTTCATTTAATGCTTGTTGTCGTAATGCAGTTTACATTGAGAATTTCAATCTTTTCTTCAGTCGAAGTTCAAGATATGCATCTATGCATACTTCCTCATTTCATCATCAATTACATGAATCCATAGGTGCATACTCAAAGGTGAGTAGACCAGCCACACAGGGGTTTAGGGCTAGAATAGCTCCCCCTAAGACCAAGAAGGTCAACTTAACCAGAAGTAAAAGGTGCATCCACTAAGGATGCATCTACTAATTTGTTCTCATCACTATCTTTCTTTACTTCAACCCATATTTTTCCTGAATCTTCTATCGCTTTTACAAACTTGACTTCACCAAATTCTTCAAATAATGATTCTTTAGGCTTTTCTTGTTTTTTAGTTCTTGACCTGCAAAACCTTGAGATATGTCTTGCTTTTTTACATGAGTGACAAATTATTGGAGGTCTATTGATATTATTTATCATGTTGCACTGCTTGGCTGTGTGCCCATTATAATTACATATTTGACATGTAATGTTTTGATAGTTTCTCTAAGGTTCATTTCTCTGATTTCTTTGACTTGTTCTGTAATGAATAGCCCTATGACCAAATTTATTAAAAGAATAAAAATACCCATTGAAAGGTCTTACCTCTTTACAATCTCTTTCCAAGTGTCCATGCTTGTTACAAGCATAACAAGTTTGGTTAATTATCTTGTGTTCATCTTTAGGAGGTTGTGTATTGCCCTCTGCAAGATTCTCAATTTTCTTTGCTTCTATGGATTCGTCTTGTGCTTTCTTTATTTCTTGCATTGCATTGATTTCAATTTGAGCTACACTGTATCCAACACTAGTAGTATCACCTTTTATCTTCTGTGCATAAAGTTGTGATTGAATTAGATCAGAACTTGTGTGTAATTTCTCAATTTTATATTTTTCTTCTGTTAATTCAAATTCAATCTTTTTCTTGATGTTTTCCAACTCCAAGATCTTTATATTTTCTTGCATAAGTTCATCATCTAATTGTTTACTTTCTTCAGTATTTTCTTCAATAGTAGTTAGGCTATTAGTAATTTGTTCATTCAGATCTTCAATCTTGTCCTTCAGAGACATGTTTTCTTCATTCATCTTTTTGACCATTTTTCCCAAATCATTTGTAGAGCAATATTTCAAATCTTTCCTTAATTTTTTGATAAGCATTTGCGAGCCATCTACTTTTAGTTTAAGTTCTTCATTTTCTTTTTTAGATCTTTCAAGATCATCAAGGGATTCTTCAAGATTCTTTTTCAGATGTTTCTCTGCTGCTGAATCCATGATCTCCTCAAGTGGTTAAACTTTATTTCAGAGTACCAGAGCTCTGATACCAATTGTTAGAAACACTGAGAGGGGGGTGAATCAGTGTTTTTCTATTTATCTTTATTTAAGAAATTTAAAACTTAAATCAAATAGATAATAATTGAAGCATAACACAATAACACATAATACAAGATATGATTATGGGGAAACCTTGATCAGAGGAAAACCCCGGTAGGAATTAGTACCCACAAATGATTGTACTAGTCTAATGAACTTGTTAGAGTTCCTTTTCCCTGTTAGGAGTAGACATTACAATTCAAGTACAATGACCTTGTTAGGAATCTTTACAAAACCTTGTTAAAGGTGGTTGGCTCACTGCCAGAGCTCACTTCTCAAAAGGATGAAGGCTACAACCTTCAGATAATAGATATACACTATATCAAAGAGATGAACTGTTATTCTGACACTGTTGTATGATCAGTTCCCTTTATGCTCTGATGCTTTAATCTCTTGAAGACTTCTACTTCAAACTAATTTTCTTATATTTCTCTTTTGAATATCTTCTCTACTTATTTTCCATTCACACACTTAATAAAAAAGTGCATGTCTAGTATATATAAATGCCTGAATAGATGTGACCAAAAACAAGACCTTAGTTGGCCCAAAAACAACATACACAATGCTTCCAAACAAATTGTCTTAAGCATGATTACATGAGTGTTAAAGACATAACTACAAATATATTACAATAGGTTCATGTCCATTACAAAATAGAATATTATGCGCTAATCCAAAATCTAAGGTCGGCCTCATGCTCTGTATCCTGAACTGCTAGTGGCACTTTAACCTGCTGTAACTTCTCTGTACTGACATACTATACCATACGTGTATAGTCTAAGCTTAATAATATATTAGAAAACTTAAATATAAAGGCACATAGTCTGATTCAATTGTATGCACATGCACTGGTGCTCTGATCAACTACATATCTTTGTACTCCTTTTTTTTCTGTACTTAGCCAATTTTGATCTTTAATGTTTACTGTCAAAACTTCATATGACTTTGTTTCCATAATGACAACACAAAATAATTCATATACACCCTGAGTTTCAACTTGCCAACACTATGTACTTAGGTCATATTGACCACTCGGGTAATACTGATTACCATTGTCTGCTTGGTCGACACTGCCATTGCTCGAGTTACAATGTAACTGCTTGGGTTGCACTGTTGACTCAGTCAACACTAAGATGACTAAGTGTCTTGGCACTAATTGATAATATGTATTGTCATAAATTCATCAATCTCCCCCTTTGGCATTAGTGACAAAAAACACTTATCATGTCCAAAAACTATCCAAGCTTCCTAATTCAAAACTCCCTCTTACCATGTGCTTGGGTACTTGCTCGGGTTTTGAAAACTGCTCTGCTTCTCAGTTACAACTAACTCAGTTTTTTATTTTCCAAAATAATTTTTGTAACTTTACATATATATCTCTTCTCTACTTCTTTACTGTACATGTATTTTCTTATATGTATATACAATTTTATATATATATATACATATACATTTCCCCCTTATTTTTGACACAAATGCCAAAGATGTATCTATATGGTAATACCAAAATAGGATAGGAAATCACTATGTACCTTCAAAATCTAAGACAAAGTGTTGTCCCAATTATCTTGCAACACCTTCAAGATGTGCAATTCAATCTATATCTCTGCTGATAGCTCTATCATAAGCTCTAAAACTAAAAAATTATTGTCATGTATTAGTGTCTTGGCATGAGCTATACGTTTTTGCATTACATCCTTGTGTGGAAGAAGTTGGCTCTGCATAGCTATGAGAGATTATCTTTTCCTTGCTTCTTCCTTTATTAATTCTACCTTCATGCCTATCAGATACTTGATTTTCAAAAAGTGTGCTGAACTTGAACTCAGGTTAAGTGCCAACTGGTTTCCACTTTCCTTCAGATCTGTATCTATCTTTGTCAGCTTTGTCTTTATTTCCATGGTGAAGTTGGAAGTATCACTCAACTTTACAAATAATGAAACAACATTATTGAATTTAGTTTCTAGAGAGCTAATAAGAGAGTTTATCTTTACTTGATCAATTTCAATCTTGCTTGCAACATTCTCTAGAACTTTGTTCTCAAACTTCATTTCTACCTTTTGCAGTAGTTTTTCCTGACCACTTAAATCTTTATTGAACTTGTGGACTATGTCTACTTTTTGTTCCATAATAGAATCATTCCCATTTACTTCTACTTCTAGTGCATCTAGGAATATACCTTTTATGTCCTCTAGCACTCTATTCCTCTTCTTTTCTGCTAAGAGCTTTTGTTTTGTAGCTCTTTTCTTCCATAGCTCTCCTAGTGTATCCATCTACTGTACTGTCAGATTGGATAGATCCCAATTTGGAATCATAATGTCTTCCTCGAGATCAATATCATCAATGTATATTACCTTTTAATTTCCACTGACCTTGGGATTAGGTGAAGGAATAATTTCCTTACCTTTTCCACTTTCATCCATATCCTTTCTTTCCTTAGTTTTATCCTCAGTATTCATTTGGAATAGGTCATTAACATTTTTTGCATCAACTTTAGCATCAATGCTTACTGAAGAAACATTCACAGTCACCTTATGTGACTTGGTTAGGCTTATCCCAGCAGTAGGTGGAGCCTGATTCTCAGTTCCTACTAGTCCAGATGTAGATTTTGTAGCCTTATCCTTGCTCAGAGATAGGATGTTCTGTATAGGTGATTGGGGCAAGGATGCCATCACTTCTACTGTAATCTATTCTGAATTGGATTCTTCAATGGTTTCTACCTCAGGTAAGTCTACATCATCATTTTTTACCTTGGGGTTTGTACTCGGTGCCTCTACCTTATCTTCCTCCTTGATCTTCCTTAGGCAGTATGAGTTTCCTTCTAGATCTTCTCTTAGCAATGACAGGGGTATAAATATTTTCTTTTTTCTTAGGGGCTACCTTCTTCTTCTTCTTCGAACGTTCAATTTATATCTCTTCCTCTTCCTTTTTAGGTTCATCATCTTCTATCTTAACCTCATCTTCTTTTCTTCCTGAGATAGAAGGAGGAGAGTTTGAAGTTTTCCCATACTTCTTTCCAAACTTCTCTAACCTCTTCTTTCCTCTTTTCAGAATCTTAGGAATCTTAATCTCTAATAAAATTCTACTCTTGGCTTCTTCATAGGTGCCAAAGTAAGGTGTTTTGGGTTCAATGGGCTCATTCACAAGAGCCTCAATGATATCTTTAGTTTCATCTATGTTAACCTCATATGAAAGAGGTTTCACGCATGCAACCGTAGGTTTGACTGCCTGAATATATACTTTATCACAATCATCTAGGAAGCAAAAATCATCTTTGTAGTCTTCTACCAATTGTTTAGGAATTATATACCTATTCTACATCTTTTGTTTGAATTCCTCAAAATATGCATCCATGATGCTCTCAAAATTATCTCCTAATTCTTCTATGAAATCATTTATCTGATACACTATGGGTCTATCCTTCTTCCAAACTACTGTGCCTTTGGAATGGAAATACTTTTGAATATAAAAGAATATGTAGACTAGAAGTGAACCAAACTTACATGGATGTTTCTTTGATGCCCAGATGCTTTCCATGTTCTTTCTCAATTGGATGAGTTGCAACTCGGCAAGGTTGAATGAGAGGTTGTTCTTGACTACCTTGTATACCAATTCCACATCCTCACATGGTACATTGTTAGGTCGGCTAGAACTATAGATTTTGTGAGAAATTAGATGAATCCCAAACTTCAATTCCATGTCTGTAACTTGATTTAATCTCATGCCTTTGTCGTCCCACTCAGCAAGTGTCTTCATTGCTAGGTCATCCTACGGTAGGGTTTTGGTAGCTTTAGACTTGTCTAGCATAGGATACCATGTAACACGGTGTACCACTGTCTTGGTAATCTTCATTGGTTGCTCCATCCATAGCTGCATGTTGTGAACATAGCTCAGAATGAGCCTAATCCACATAACCTGAAAATTATGTGGCATATGCATGATATGAGTCAAACCCTTGACTTCTAGGTGTTTATGTTCTGGCTTCATATTCCTAGCTTCACATAGTTTCTCATATGCTTTATTCATTTCTAATGTGCCCAAATGTTGATTTGTACAATGATAGAAGGCTCAGATTTTGTTGATCAACAATACCCTCGGAGGAATTAGGGAATGAGCTCCCATCGGGTCTATCTCCTCTACAATCACTAGATGAAGCTTAAACTTTAGAGGTTCACAGATAGTATTCCTCACAAACATCTTAGATCCTTTCTTAACCTTTTTGTTGGATGTAGATGCCATAATTGTCAGAGGTATGATAAAACTTTGCAACTTAAACTTTCTAATAAAAATTCGCAATGAATCACTTAAGGCATTGAATCACTCTACAAACTTAAAGCTTTGTAAATAATAACACTTGCAATTCATCTTTTATAAGGGATTTTACCTTTGGGTTTTCATTAAATTCTATGTACATGGTAGCTAGCATATCTTGGAATGAAGCTTGGTGAAAACTAACTTTTGCATCCTCAAAACCATATAACCCGACTTAACTCAGTTAAGCCTATGTAACTTGGGTGATACTGAGATCCCAACTTGATTGAAACATAATGTGTCCTAGTGCATCAATATGCTAATTTTGACTTGCTAGCATGTATGGAACCGATGTAGGATGTCTTGTATGCATAGTTCCAGTAGTCTCGTGCATATTTATTTGGGATGGTAGATCCACCCAATTCACTGCTTTGGGTGCCATTCGATCCTTCATTTTTTTGATTTGAACTCTCAGGAGATTTCCTTACCCACTGCTGACTCATCTAAGTTCTGATTTCTGAGAATTTTGATTTGCCTTTCTCAAAACCAGTATCCACTTTTTCTTTTTTCTTGCAATTCTTGCTTAGATGACCGAGTTGTTTACATACATAACATCTCTTAATAGGATTCATTTTTCTGAGGTGAGTCTTTGTACAATTTGCATCAATATGCCCATATTCACCAAAGTGACAACATCTACTCCATGTATTGTAATCCCAACCAAAAATTTCTTTGTTCTACACTTGGAGGATTTGTGACCTTGTTTGTTACAATTGAAACATTTTCCTTCAAACTTAGTTTTCTCATTACATTATCTTGCCCTATGTCCATGTTTGTTGCATCTATATCATTTACAATTAAACTTTTATTTTACATTTCTCCAACACTTGTTTGTTGTGTTCCCTGACTTTGCATAATGATTACAAGTAGGTTTGCTATTCTTTTGAGTTCCTTGTTGTGAGGATTTTCCTTGTTCAGTATAACCTAATCCAGTTTGTCCATGATATCTAAGTTGATTTTTCTTTTTCAACTGATCCATGCTTACTTGTGATTTCATCATAATTTCATTAGTTTTCTTTTAAGTATTGAGATCATTATGCAGTCTTTCATTTTCTATCCTTAGATTGATAACTTCTTAATTTGCATTATTGAGTTGATTTATCATATCTTCTTGCTGAAGTGACAAATGATGGATTTCATTTTCTTTTCCTCTAATATTATACTTAGCAATATTTTGTCTTCTTGTGTCATTTCTCTATCATTTTATGCTTTACTTTTTTGTTCTATGACTTCACATATTTTGACTAAAGAATTTCTTGTTCTCTTTTCAACTTTATGCCTTCTTCATGCAAATTGAGATTCTTTGCAAGTAGGTCTTCAATTTCTGCATCTGCTTCTTTGGAACTTCTTTCTTTGCATAAATCTTCAATTCTTTCTTCTATGTATCTTTTTTCATTCATCTGCACTGCAAAATCTTTTCTTCATTTTAGGGAAAGAGAGAGCTTCTCCTTAAGTTTTCTGATCTGATCTATGGCCACTTGTAGATCTATCTTTTCATTTTCAATGGATTTCTCCAGTCTGTATATTTCCATTGCCTCTGATCTTTTGCTCAAGTTGTTAAACTTTTGTTAAGAGAACCTTTAAACTCTGATACTAATTATTGGAAATATGTTGAGGCTAAGTGACTGAGAGGGGGGTGAATCAGGAACCAATAAAACTTAATCCTTTTAATCCCTTATTAGATTATCTAATCTGATTGCATGCATGTAATGAAAAGAAATAAAACATCCACAACACTTGACACAATATTTGATTACCCAAAAACCTTCCAAACAGAAAGTAAAACTGGGGTGGGGATGGTACCCATAAGATTTATTACTGTCGTATAAATTTAGCCTATTAAAGCTTACAATTGACCACTTCTGATGGCCTACCCTATTAGGAGAAATAAGGACTATTAGGTCCACCCTATGAAATGATTTAATATAATAAAATTAAGTAATGCAACTCTGGGAATTATGAAGGACTGTTAAGTCCACCTTGTTAGAGGATTTTGTTAATGCACCTGTTAGGATGAACCAGTAGATGATCTTCAATGCAACTCTAATTTGTTGAGTAAGGTCCAATGATATAAAAACTGATCACCTGAATGTGATAGATGAGTCTCTGTTGTTCCTTATAGTGTTGTAGCCTCTTAAACAATCTGCCACTTCATATTTGCATGTATACTTCTTCACATATATTCACACTTATTTGCATTAAAAAAATACTTTATATCTATACCTTATCCAAAACAAATACTTCTGTAAGTCGGCTTCCATGTGATAAATTAATATCAAAAAATATAAGCTAAGTCAACCCAAAACTGTAATTCAAGTCCGGTGATCCACTTAGGCAATATAATGGCACTTGGGCATTATGTTGTCACTTGGGCAACATGCTGTCACTTGGGCAACATCCTAACTTCTAGCACTCGAGCTACATGGTGTACTCGGGTCATACTGACCACTCGAGTAATATAGATTACCATTGTGTGCTCAATCAATACTGCCACTACTCGGGTTACAATGTAACTACTCAGGTTGCATTGCTGGCTCGGTCAACACTGAGATGACTAAGTGTTTTGGTACTAACTGACAATATGTCTTTCCATAAACTCATCAGTATTGATTGCAATTTGATTTCTTTCATGTGCATTGCAATACTTGAGAGAGAGAATTTTTAAGTGTACCTTATCTTCTATAAAAAGCCTTGTAACTTGAAGCATAAGTCAAGATATAGGCCTACCACCCTTGGTTTTGTAGAGCCAGAATAGCAGAAGGTTCAACATTGCCTTGGTTGAAACTTGTTAGTTGGCCAAATCACTTGGGTTTCCCAGCATTTGATTGGCAAGTTTATAGGAAATCCAATCTGTGGATTTTAGCACCAACAAGACAATGAACTCGTATTTTTGTGTGTGTCACTCTTACCGACAAACTCAATGGACAAATTGTGAAAGGACTAGGTAAGCGAAGTGATCTTGGGAAAGTTGACGTAGGGAAGCTTAATATGGTGGGATAGGACATGAAGGTGTAACTTGATAGGATCTGAACTAGGTGGCTATATACAAGTAATATGTACAAAATCTTTGGGAGCGGTATGAGGTTGATCTTGTAATCAATGCATTCAATATGTGGAACACCCAGGGAACATAGGCTTGGCGATGGTGGCTAAATTTTGGGTCGATGGATGAGGCGGGTGGAGATGAGATTTTGATACATAATAGTATGGTCCATCATGTGTGACACCTATTTACCAAGTTTTCTCCACACATACCTTTCCAAGGTGCTTGATTGCCAAGTTTTCACTGTTGGATGATTTATTTCTCTTTAATCTTTTTTTATTTTTTTATCTAGGCACCTATTTACCAGGTTTTCACCAAGACAATTATTTTTTTCAGGAATTTTTGTACTTTTTAAGGATTTTTTCATATGACTGGGATATACTACCAGCCTTCAAGCATAGAAGCATCTGAGATGAATGGTATTTATGGGTTCATTAAGGGATTCTCCTTTAAGAGTAGAGAGTTGGTATGTCGTAGAGCCAAAGCATGTTGTGATGATGTAAGGCCCTAACTAGGTGACCTCAAACTTGCCTTTATTTTCTCAATCTGTGCCTACCTTTTGATTTTCTTTGAGGACTAGATCCCCTACCTGAAATTGCCATGGGCGTATTTTCCTATTGTAGCTTCTCTTGAGACAATTTTGATAAACAATTATGTGGTCATATGATTGTTGGCATTTTTCACCTAGCAGGTACAATTGCATGAATTGTGCCACATGGTATTCTTCATCTGTGATTAGGTTCTTGAGTGACACACACAACGATGGTATTTTGACCTCGATTGGTAAGATGGCTTCAACACCATCAACAAGTGAATAGGGAGTGGTGCTTGTGGGAGTGCGATAGGAAGTGTGTTATGCCCAGAGGGTGGGATTGATTTGGAGGTTTCAGTCATGACCAGTATCATTGACAACCTTTTTGAGGATTTTGAGGAGGTTTTTATTGGTTGCCTCAGCTTGGTCGTTACCCTATAGAAAACATGGACTGGAGAAGCGGTGATGGATATGGAGGCATTCACACAGATTAGTTACATGTTGGTTCTTAAATGGTGTACCATGATCTATAAAGATTGTGGATGGGATAATGAAGTGATAGACGATATGGCAGAGGATGAATTTTGATATTTGGACACCTTTTATAAGGGTGAGTGGAATTTCTTCAACCCAATTTGTGAAGTATTCAGTTGCTATGATAATGTACTTATTTCCTTCTAAGGATAAAGGTGATCTTACTAATGAGTTCAAAACCCCAACAAGACAATGGCCATGGAGGCACTATGGGATGCAAATCTTTCATAGGAGAATGAATCAGATTGGCATGTTGTTGGCAAGGTAGGCATTTCTTGAAAAATTCACAGGCATCGTGTTCCATTGTGGGCCAGTACTACCCTTCTCTAAGAAGCTATTTGTCTAGGACCATGCCACTTGTATGGGCACCGCAGATCTAAGTGTGTACTTATTGTGAATCCTAGGTAGCCTCATGTCTATCTAAACATCTAGAGAGAACATTGTGATAGCCCTAACAATATAGGTTATTGGATATGATAGTGTAGAGGGATGCTCTACAAATGAGGTTTTGGTGTTGGTATTTGTGAGATGGGGAGATATGATACCATTCTTTAGATATGCATGGATGTCATGATACCATGGGGATCGGGGACCAACCAAGACACATACCCTTTTGGAATCGATGTCCTCATAAGAGGGTGCATGGAGTTTCTCAACCAAGAACTCATATTGTGTTGCATCCTGAGGAATCTCCAAGAGGGATCCAATAGTGGCCATTGCATATGTATCCTTATTCTTTAGTCGTAGTACCTAGGTGATTTGTAAGTTCAGGAAGTGCTCTTTCATCTTGTTGACCATCTCTTAGTAAGGTAACAACTTGTTGTCCTTTGTATAAAACTCATCAACAACTTGTTTAATGATAAGTTGTGAGTCCCTAAAGACATGCATTTCTATGATATTCCATTGGATTTCCATTCTAAGTCTAGAAATGAGTGCTTCATACTCTACGATGTTTTTTATACATGGGAATACCAATTTGAATGATTTGGGGATGTAGTCACCTTGAGGGGTTACAAAGAGAACTCCTTCTCTTGAATCGTGGGTTGTGTAGGATCCATCAAAGTAGAGCTTCCAGGTTGGTTGTTCCTCAACCATGCATAGATGTTCATCTAGGAATTCCATGATCAAGGGATAAGCATCAACCAACAGTGCTTCTTCTAACTAATCTATGATAACCAGTCCTTTGATTACTTTTCTACCCATATACTAGATGTTAAACTTAGCATTACCCACTTTTACATGCGGCCTGTGAGAGTAGTCTTGGATAGTAGGTATTTGAGAGGGTCCACCTTAGATATGAGCTTTACCGTATGACTAAGGATATAGTGGAAAAAAATTTGTGTGGAAAAAACCACTGACAGACATGCTTTTTCCATGGGTGAATAGTTGAGCTCATAACCCACTAGTGTGCGATTGATATAGTAGATGAGCCTTTCTTTTCCATTATCGTCTAGCTGAGCAAGGAGTGCCCCTAGTGCCATAGTAGTTGTGGAGTTGTACAAGATAAGAGGTCTTCTTGTTTTTAATGGTACCAAAATGGGTGGGCTTGTGAGGTATTATTTGATTTTCTCAAAGCTTCTCTGAAATAGTGGATCCCATTAAAGTTGGTGTCTTTTCACAATAGGTGAGTGAATGGTTGGCACTTCTCTATGAGTGGAGAGATGAAGCATTGTATAGACTGCAAATTTCCTTGTAGACTACATAATTTTTGAAGTCTTCTGGGTGGAGGCATTTACATGATAGCCTTAACTTTCTTTGGATCTATTTCTATGCTTCTTATTGATATAATGAATCCTAAGATATTTCTTGATGTGACCCCAAAAACAAAATTCTTGGGGTTGAGCATTAAGCCATAGTGACTGACCTGATCAAATACACATTCTAGTATATTTAAGCAATCTTCTCTTTTTATTGACTTGGCTAATATGTCATCCACATATTCTTCAAGGATTTTATGGATCATGTTGTGAAAGATAACGGTCATGGCTCTCTGATAAGTTTCCCTTGCGTAATTTAAGACAAATTGCATCATATGGTAGAAAAAGGTGCCCCAGGGGGTTGTAAATTTTGTCTTATGCTAATCTTCTTCTGCTATATGAATTTGATTGTATCTAGATAAACCATCCATGAGAGAAAACATCTCATTTCTAGTGGTGAGGTCCACTATCATGTCAATATTTGGAAAGGGGAAATCATCCTTTGGGCATGCTTTATTAAGATCCTGAAAATATGTGCCTATCTTGATTGATTTGTCTAGCTTGGATAGAGGCACCATGATGGAGATCCACTTAGAATTGTTGATGGCACAGATGATCTTAGCTTGGAGGATCTTTTCTAATTCTACCTTGACTAATAATTCTACTTTTGGATGCATCTTTCAGAGCTTTTGTTTTACAAGTTTGATATTCGGATCCACTGCAAGATGGTGTACTACTAAAGCAGGGTCTAATCCAGGCAAGTGAGAATAGGACCATGTGAATTTTTCTATAGACTCATGAAGGAGAGTACTGAGGGATAGTTCTTCACCTTCTAATAATGATGTTGTGATGTAAGTAATTCTAGGATTCTCCTCTATGCCCAGGTTGATAGGTTTTGTTTCCTCTATAAGAATGGATGATGAATTGTTTTTATTGTGGTGAAGAAGGACATAGAGTTTTTGAAAGTTCCCAGAAGACTAGTGACCAAAGAACTACTGGGGTGAATGAGGATAAAGACTTGGTGAATGAACCTAAACAAGGAGGAGACAATTTAATGGTTTGGCAAGTACTTTTTGGTAAGAGAATACTAGAACCTTGTCAAAGGAGTAATTTGTTTAGGACTCATTATAAGTCTGCTAGTAAACTTTGTAATGTGATTGTGGATGGTGGTAGTACTGATAACCTTGTAGCTGAGGAGGTGGTTCAAAAAAATTGTTTGAAGAGAGTGAGACATCCTACTCCTTATAGGATTGGTTGGTTGCAAGATGTACATGCTTAGGAAGTGAGGGAGAAATGTCTTGTTGACTTTCAGATTGGCTAGTATAAGGATCAAGTGTTGTGTGATATTTTGGACATGAGTAGTTGTCACATATTTCTCGGTAGATCTTGGTAGTATGACTATAGGGTTGTGCATGATTGTGTTTAGAGTGTGTTTTATTTTGAGAAGGATGGCAATAATTTTTCTCTGATGCCTTTGCAGAGTGAAGAACTCAGTAGGATAAACCTAATCTTTGGGAGCCAAGTTGAGTTGAAGGATTCTGAAAGGGTTAGAGATCTATATGAGGAACAGACCTGTGAAGTGTCAAGAAAAGACTTGAGAAGTCAAAGAAAGTAGAAATGGATCCAGAGTAAGAGTGTTGAAGACTTGGAGGACATGTAAGTAATTCTAATAATGATGGGATAGTTCTTCACCTTCTAATAATGATGTTGCGATGTAAGTAATTCTAGGATTCTCCTATGTACCTAGGTTGATAGGTTTTGTTTCCTCTATAAGAATAGAGGACTAATCAGGCCTTTAATAATGGGCAAGAGGAAGAGGGGGATCTTTATCCTCTAGAACCTTAGTGGGGTTTTCACTAGTGGATACACCCTTTGTTTTTACTTTTTTATGATCTGATAGCGCCCTAGAGTGGTTTTTGCCAAGAGATCCATTTTTTCCTTTTTTATTTTGATTTTTACTTTTGTGACTGAAGACCTACTCTTCCCTAAAGTATGCCTTGGGATCTAGTTTTTAGACATGTAATGAATCATGCACTCATTTGGTTTGTTATTTTGTCTCCCTCGAGGATCTCAAGAGCGCATCCTCACTTTGGAATTCATTGATGTGTATGATGCTTGGTTGGTCCCAGTATATGAGTTCTAGATGAACGAGGAAAAAGTCAATGAAGTTAATGGTGAGTTGGCAGAGGATAGAATTACCAAGGAAGGTTTTTTCATCAAGGACATCATTGTAGGCTTTCACAACTTTCTCTTTTAGGATGTCTTTGACTTCGATAATTTCACCGAGGGTATTACAATAGGTATAGATGTTTTCATTGATGCTCCTAGTTGTGTCAAGGCCAAAACCCAATCCTTGACTTCTTGGAAAATGGGGAGGCTCAATGGGAGCCTTCACTCCACCCTCTTCCCAACTAAAGTTGCCTCCTTGTTAATTCCACCTCTTTGTTGCTAGGTTTTGGGAGTGTGGGTTTTTTTTTTTGAAATAACCAAGGAGCTTTTCATTAGGGGCCTAAGGATCCTAATATATCCATCTGTTGATGTTAGGTTCCATTTATTTTCTTTTTAGAATGCCATGTGACATGAATGTAGAGGATCCCAACTTTCTTGGGGTGATTCTTGATGAGATGGACATCCGTTTATGTTTGGGTCCATAGGCAAGGCCCCAACTACAAATGCGTCTGATATGCTATATTCACCACACCCTCTGGTGTTGATCTTGACATTAGATAGAGTGGATGAGAGGATAGTTTCTGGATCAATGTAGGATCTAGAGGAACTAGCAATGGAAGTACCAATGTCGATTCTAGGACAATGATTTAAATGTAGGAAAGAGGCTTCCAATGCACGACAATATGCGAAGAGTTGGGGATCTATGCAAATGGTGATTTCAATGCCATTGTGCAGGAATTTGATTCATTGATGGAAGGTGAATGGAATGACTTGCATGGAGTGAATCCATGAGTATCCAAGAAGGATGTTGAAGGGAAGGTCAAGATCAACAACATGGAAAATTTTGTTTTGTATTGCTGGGCCCAACTAGATGGGCAGTGAGATGGTATCTTTGGATGTGCATTCTAGATTGTCATAATCCTTGATGGTAATGGCATCATTCATTATGTATGCATCGGTATACCCCAATTCTTTGATGAATTTCAAAGTGCATAAATTAAGGGCCAAACCATTATCTATCATGACTCTTTTGATGGAAAAATCTTTAACCATGATGGAGATGCAGAGAGGAAGGTTGTGGTTAGGTTCAATAGATGGCATGTCTTTTGGTTTGAAGGAGATCCCACAAGATGTGGATAGGTGGCCAACAAGGTTTTGGAACTAGCTAGAGTCAATGTTGCTGGGGACACATGATTCTTGTAGAGATTTATTAAGGATTTCTTTGTGGATGGGAGAAGTGCGGAGGAGATCCAGGATGGAGTTCTGGGAAGGATTATTCCCTAGGTGTTCCAATAGATTGTATTGTGTTCTAGCAGATGGAGAAATATTATCACATCCAACATATATTCTTCCTCAACAAGTAGTGACTACAAATTGGCTATCTATTCCTTGACATGAATTACATTGACCAAGGGTTCTACTTTGGATATGCAACCGATGAGATGATCATAGTTGATATATGCATTGGTATAGTCCTTTTTATTGACATGATCTTCTTTCTTTCCCTTCCCTTGGTTTGAGGGTTGAGTGGGATTAGCGGGTCCTTTACTGGATTTGTGTTTAGGAAACACATTTTGATAGATTTTTAGGCCAGTATTTGGCTACGGTTGGGTGGGGGCATCTAGTGTGATCTCTTTATAGTTGATGAGGTCTTGGATGTAAGGCTTTATCTTCATTCACTTTATGGTAGTGTGTCCTTTAACACGATGGTAGTCACAATATTTGTTGTGTTTGTATGACATAGGTTTTAGTGTTGATTCATCAAACAGTTGTGTTTATGGGTATATATTCAAATTGGCCTTAGCCAATCTATAGAAGATGACATCTATGGCATCACCCAAAGGGGTGAATATGCATTTTTTCACATTCTAGGCTTGAGGTTTTGTTTTTCCATCCAGGACTGATATGATGTTTGTCTGATTCATAGGAGTTTGGTAGTTTGATTGATAATTTGTCCCAAGAGGAGGGTATGTTTGTGTGACCTATTGGCACACATTTTTCTAATATGCAGATTGTTAATATCAAGGAGTGGGAGCTTTTGGAGTGGCTATGATAATCTGGACATGTTTGGTATCCGTGGCACCATCGGTCACAATACTCTTGTTCTTATTCCAATAGTGGGATCGATCATTGTTGGGTCTATCATGATGAGTCTCTTTGTACAAATTAATGTTTCCATCATTGATGAAACCCTTTTTGAGGTCCATTCCTTTTCCTCAAATTTATTGGTATGTTTGTAGAAATTTCATGCAGATATGGTGTGCTAGTTTGGGATGGATGTTGTTGATGAATATCTTTATCATTTTTTTCTCAGGAGGTTGTGATGTAGGAGCATCTTGGGGTATTTTTAAATCTTTCATGTTGGAGTTCTTTGACCTTAGTGTTGGAGAAGTCAATTGATGAGGTGTTTCTTGATTGTAGTGTTGGCCGAGGAACTCGGTCACTGAAGGGAGGCTTGGTCACTGAAGAACTAAGCAAACTCTAGTGCTTGACATGTTTTGTGGCTTGATGATTCCTATGGAGCTCGGTCATCATGCTTGGTTGGTGATTCCTGGCTTGCTTGGCATGTGTTGGCTGTTGGCACTCGACAGTTTTGCTAACACTCAACAGTTTGGCTTGTCAACTGGTATTCTTGCAGATTTGGGAGGCCAACTTGAAGCATTTAATTCATGTAGCATGTGATCATGATGTGGATTGATTATGGGGATGTGTGTGTACCTATTTGGGTCTTGGATCTTTATCCTATGTGCATTTAATATTTGTTTAAAGGCTGACTTGTGGCTTGAATATGTATTTAATGTAAGGGTTTATTTTATTTGTAATTTACTAGGTCAACTTGTAGCTTAGTTGTGTATAAATAAAAAGTGATATCTAGAGAGATAGGGATCAAATCAGGGGAGTAGAAGAGAGGTTTGCATTTGAGCAGAGCTAGTAGCTAAGAAAATAAGAAGTTTGCTTGGTTTCTTGCGAGAACAAGCGTAGATTCTTCTTGGTGTTTCTACCAGATTGCTAGTGACCTATTGTTATAGATTTGGATAGCTAGGGTTAGGGTTGAGTTGTATCTTGAGGGATCTTGCAGAACTATTATTTTATTTTCAATTGGCCCTAACAGGGAAGGCCTTATAGCCTGACACATTACATGTAATCAGTTGTTTTATGAATAAGATTTTAGATTATTATCAGATCTTGGTTCATTATTGGAATTTCATTATGTGGTTATTTAGTTGGGGGCTTGGACATATCCTTTAGGTATTCTCCATGCCTTGCATTGTGTTAGGTGGTATCAAAGATTGAAGTTCCTAAGTGTGTGGACAGACCATCGAAGGTGAGGCAGTTTGCACTAGGACCTTGGGTTGGGAAAGTTGATGATTTGTTGCAAAGGGTTTTTGAAGATCTTGGAAGATGCCTCCAAGAATATTAGACCCTAGGGAAATTGTAGATCTTTGTGATGCTATGGATTCAAGGATTACAGAGAAGGTTAAAGAAGATTTTAGTTCTGAGATGGACTTCATGAAGAATGACATGATCAGTTAGATCATAAAGGCTATGACTGGTGTACCTCAAAATGTGGGCACTGAGGATGGTTATGAGGAAGTTTTTGAATACTTTGAAGCTACTGGACCTAGTAGAGAGGATAGAACTAACTGTGTGGAAATATCTATGGATGATAGAGCTGGTTGGTTGAATAGATCTTGCACTCAACTAAAGTTGAAGCATCAGATGGATGTCTCTAATTTCTCAGGTACTTTGAATCCTAAAGACCTAATTGATTGGATTGGTGAATTGGAAGACTACTTTGAGTTAGAGGATATTGATGATCCACTTAGAGTAATATTTGCATAGACTAATTTGAAAGGACATGCTTCTCTTTGGTGGAAAGAATTGCAGCGAGATAGAGAAGAAGAAGGTGAACTAGAGATCACTAGATGGAGATCGATGGTGACTAAGTTAAAGGTTAAGTTCATACTTGCAGAATATGAAATTGAGTTGTTTAAGAGGTTACAGAATTTGAAACACAAGGATTTTTCTTTGAAGGATTATACTGAGGAGTTCTATAAGTTGACTATTAGGTCTGGGCATAGAGAACTTTCCAAGGAGAAGGTAGCTTGGTATATTAATGGTTTGAGATTCAATATTCAGGATGATATTGGTATGTTGAAGATTGATTAGGTTGAGGATGCTTATCATTATTCTCTAAAGGAAGAAGATAAGTTGAAAACAAAAAATCAAGTTGGATCCAGAGGGAAGGAGAAATAGGATCGCTCGTTCAAGGATAAGTCGACTGTTGAAGATGAGCCAAAACCTGTTGAGCCAAGGAAGAGGACAGGTAAGGTTATGTTTAAGGGTACTTTTTTTTACTGTGGTTAAGAAGGACATATAGATTTTGAATGTTCCCAGAAGTCAAGTGACTAAAGAACTACTAGGGTGAATGAGGCTAAAGACTTGGTGAATGAACCTGAACAAGGAGGAGATAGTTTGATGACTCGACAAGTACTTTTCTGTAAGAGAATACTGGAATCTTGTCAAAGGATTAATTTGTTCAGGACTCATTATAAGTCTACTGGTAAACTCTACAATGTGATTGTGGATGGTGGTAGTACTAATAACCTTGTAGCTGAGGAGATGGCAAAAAAAAACTTTTGAAGAGAGTGAGACATCCTAGTCCTTATAGGATTGGTTGGTTGCAAGATGTACATTCTTTGGAAGTGAGGGAGCAATGCCTTGTTAATTTTTAGATTGGTCAGTATAAGGATCAAGTGTTGTGTGATATTGTCAACATGAGTAGTTTTCACATATTTCTCGGTAGACCTTGGTAGTATGATTGCAGGGTTGTGCATGATTGTGCTTAGAATGTTTTTTATATTGAGAAGGATGGTAATAATTTTTCTCTTATGCCTTTGCAGAGTGAAGAACTCGGTAGGAGAAACCTGAGCTTTGGGAGTCAAGTTGAGTTGAAGGATTCTAAAAGGGTTAAAGATCTTCATGAGGAATAGACTTGTGAAGTATCAAGAAAAGACTTGAGAAGGCATAGAAATCAGAAATGGATCCAGGGTAAGAGTGTTGAAGACTTGGAGGACATGTATGTGAAGATTCAATTTTGGATTTATGTGTTGAATCTCATAAGATGTTCTTCCATCCTTGAAGAATATCTTTTTGCACCTGAGTTATCTAATGCAGGAGCATCCTAGGGTATTTTTCAATCCTACATGTTGGAATGCTGTGACCTTAGTGTTGGAGAACTTGTTTGATGAGGTGTTTCTTGGTTGTAGTGTTGGCCGAGGAAATCAGTCACTGAAGGGAGGCTCGGTCACTAAAGAACTCAACAAAATCTAGTGCTCAGAATGTGTTATGGCTTGGTGATGCCTATGGATCTTGGTAATTGTGCTTTCTTGATGATGTCTGGATTGCTTGGCATGTGTTGGTTGGTGGCACTTGAGATTTTTGATGCTCTTGATTGTTTGGCTTACCGACTAGTGTTCTTGCGAATTTGGGAGGCCGACTTGAAGCATTTAATTTGTGTAGCCTATGATCGTGACATGGATCGATCATGGGGATGTGTTTGTACCTATTTGGTTCTTGGATATTTATCTTATATGCATTTAATATTTTTTTACAGGCTGACTTGTGGCTTGAATATGTATTTAATGTAAGGGTTTATTTTATTTGTAATTTACTAGGTCAACTTGTAGCTTAGTTGGTTATAAATAAAGAGTGTTAGCTAGAGAGATGGGGATCAGATTAGGGGAGTAGAAAAGAGGTGTGGATTTGATCAAAGCTAGTAGCTAAGTGTGGGCTTAAAAAAAAAGCAAGTTTCTTGGTTTTTTGCGAGCACAAGTGTAGATTCTTCTTGGTGTTTCTACCAGATTGTTGTGACTTGTTGTTATACATCTGGCTAGCTAGGGTTAGGGTTGAGTTGGATCTTGAGGGATCTTGTAGAACTATTATTTTCTTTGTAATTGGATGTAACCAAGAAGGCCTTACATCCAAACACATTGCATGTAATTAGTTGTTTTATGAATAAGATTCCATATTATTATCAGATCTTGGTTCCCTATTGCAATTCCATTATGTGGTTGTTTAGCTAGGGGCTTGGACATTTCCTTTGGGGATTCTCCATGCCTTGCACTATGTTAGGTTGGTACAAAAATATTGTGGTGAGGCCTTACCACCTTTGAAGGTAATCTTCCAAGCTTTCACCTCCTTTATCCTTGGAGTTGCACAAGTCTAGGAGAGATAGTTCATTCTCAATGTGATGTGTGTACTGGGCTACAAACCTTTCAGACAATTCTTCAAATGTTGTGATTGTGTCATAGGGGATTTTTTAGAACCACTCAAGAGTTGTCCCTCTTAGGCTTTTCGGGAACATGTGCATGAGAAAGTTATCGTTGCATACTACCTCTTGGCATGCCATGTAAAATTCTTTAATGTGGCTAACAGTATCTCCCTTCCCCCTATATTTGTCAAATTTGGGAGTCTCAAAATGTTTGGGGAAGGGTATGGTTGTGATGGATCCATAAAATTGATAGGGACACACCTCCTTGAATTTCAAGGTCTTAGCTTCGGTCTCTTCTTGGAGCTCCTTAAGAGCATTCTTTCTTTCTTGCCATTCTTGATTGACAGGTGGTGGAGTAGGTACCCCAGAACATTGGAGATGAGTGCCTAATACAAGTCAAACACAGCTAGTGAGTATGGAGGATTCTCAAGGGGATATTGAGGTGTGTGATTAGGGAATTGGTTGATGGCGTAAGTGGGTTGCGAATGTGGCAACTATGGTTGGGAGAGATATTATTGGGGGATTAAAGGTAAATTCTATTGTGGTTGTGATGGTTGTTGAAAAAAAGGTTGTGCTTGTTGGGGTATCAGATATGTTGGGTGAGCTTGGGTCAAACCAACATAAGATGGTTGTGTAGAAACATTATTGTGTATGGGATATGTGAGCTATGGGTGAATGCCCCTAGTAGGAGTGAGGTAGTTGATACGAGAGGAGATGCTTAGTTGTTGAGGAGGTGGGATGGTTTGCAATGTTGCGGAGAGAGGCATGACCAAATATTTGGTGTAGGTGGGTTGTTGTTGTTGGATGGGTTGTACAATAGGCTTCACGGTGATGAATGGTTATTGCACTTGGGAAGTGGCATATTTTTTACTATTGGAATGTGTTGGTATCCCAAGTGCTTGCAGGGAAGCATAAGAATATATCCAAGTGGATGATGAGGTGGCTTGCATGGTTTGGCCAACTTGGGAGGATTTTTGCAAAGGTGTTGGATTTTCATGTGTCTACACAAGAGGTGTTGGGACACTCTGCAAGGGTATAGCTAGTTGAGCATGAAATGTGGGCCCTTGTCTAAATAATGGTTGGTTAAAGGCCCCTATTTGTGGCATGCCAGTAGTGAAGTATGGTTGTTTCTAGTGTGATGTAGTTATGATGGGTGGAAGGGATGTTGGTATTCATGTGTTTTCAGTTTGTGTGACTTGTGGTTGTGAGATAATTGGTTGGGTGTTGATGGGTTGAGAAATGGTTGATTGTGTGTTGATTGGTTGAGTGTCATCCATAAGTTGTGAAACTTGGAAAGTAATGGGTTGGATGGGTTGTGAAGTTTGGATAGGTTGTGATGGTGGAGGTGGAAAAATGTTGCAAGCTGACAACCCCATGATGGTCAATGGTGTTGGTTGTGTCATGGTGTGTACTATGGGTTGAGTGGCTATGGGTTGGAGAAATGAGGTATGAGATATGTAACCTAGGATTTCCTTTGAAGTGGGTCAATGATTTCTTCTAACACGAGATGAAAAAATTAACTCAGAATGGTTATAGGACATGGGATCCATGGTGGTAGAAGTCCAGGTGGTACTTGGATTCCTTTACATTGAAAGTTGGTCAGGATGGTGTGGCAGTTGTGTCCTATAATGGCCCTGACCATGTACGCATGTCCAGGATGAATCATGAATTCTTTCATGGGACTTATGGTTGGAATCTCATCTGGGTCAGCCCATACATGTTTTTTTGGTGCTTGGTTTTGAGGATCAAAAGTCACCATAGTGTTGTTAGGGTCCACTATCAAATTAGATGAGCTAGCGGCGGTATTGGTGTCTATGTCCTGTCTCTTCTTGGATCAAGTTTTGGGTGGCATGAAATGGATATCCTAAAGAGATGCAAAAATGTTAAGAGAGGTGTAAAATTCCTAGGTGACTAAGGATGATGGAGTAATGATTTTGGGACTTGATGTTTTAGATGATAATTCTAAAATGATGGGGGTGACTTAATGACCTAAGGATGACTTGGTGTAACAGAGGATTGTGATTTTCCCTCCCTATTGCAAGATTAAATGGATGTGATTGTGTTAACTAAAGATAGACTTGTGGCATTCAGAGGATAAGGTTATTTTTCAATATAGACCAACCATTTGATCAAGGTGATGAGGCCACAATGACAAGATCGGCTTCCCTAAACAATGCTTAGTCAAGGGATCCTAATTATGGGTCTTGATAAGATATGGGTACTATGAAATTCAAAAGGGTATAACACCAAGTGAAGGACATGCTTTTGATTTTTGATTTTTTTTTTATGATGCTAGGATAAGGTTTGGATGATGCTAGGATGATGCTTGGAATAATTGTATTTCACTAGATTGATTGGGTGATGCATTCCTAGGGATGGAGATGAAAATTATGGTCCTAGGATGTGGGATAAATGAATAATAAGAGGAATAAATGGGGATGTTGTGATGTTCTAGCTAGTCATATTGTTCAAAGTTGACAAAGGCATAGTTCAAATGATACTTTTTCATGAAACTTGCAAGCTTTTTATTGTAGATGACTTTCTCGTATTCTTCACCTGTGTGAATCTCTTGTTTTATGGAATCAATGATGTGTTGGTATTTCTTGGCTTCACGAGTGACAGTCTTTTGTTCTCTATATACTGAAGGTAATTGGGTCTTGACTTTCTTATGTTTTCCATAATCTGACATGTCCTAAGAATGAATGTTTGTATGGTCACATGTGTGGGTTTGAAATTCTACAATCGGGATTCTTTAAACAAGTTCTTGAGAATTGTTTTTTTGTTGATGAGGACTTGGTTGTATGTGTTCAATGGAAAGAATGAGCTTCAATCATATATCAGATGCATTGACTACACTAAGTATACCTTGATTCAAATAGGAACATTCATGTGTTTGAAAACAATCCAACAAGGGAGAAAGCAACCTTGTAGGATACAAGCAAGTGTGACAAGTTTGACGAATATGAAATTTTTGTATGTTTAAGTCACTAATATTTTGAGAAAAATCAAGCATGTGCCTACCTAAGGGAATTGTCTTATTTGGAAAATATTTTCCCACAAATGTAGGTACACACATGAGAGACAATCAAAATATGACCATCATCAAGCATGTAATGGATCCATTCATGATATCGTATTATCCAACTCCAAATACTCAAGGTTACTATCCTCCTTGCACAAACATTATCAAACTTTTGGAGGTTAATTGAGTAGGCCTATACTTTAATAGTTTGTAGTATGGATCTTTGTTCAGATATGTGCTTTGGGTTCATGCAAGTGTGATTGAGGCATATAGCCCCACAAAGCACCTTGGCACAAGAAGTCATGTGAACATGATTGAGACCTCGCGGCCCTAATTTGTGTTAGGTGTGAGCTGAGTATAAGCTCAAATGATATCCAGCTCCCAAAGCTTTGGCCCCAAAGAGTAAATTTTATTAATGCAAGTCAGAGTAGTGTGGCTTACACCTCATTCTCACATAGGTCGTTCTCAAGATATTTCTTCCTCAACTGGCAGGCCCATCTAAAGGATTAACTTGAAAAGCATGGATTGGCAATGAGAGGGGTCTAGATTTCTAATTTTCCCACAAGTAGAAAAGACCATACTCTCCTACCCAATGTTATTTTCTCCCAAACACTTAAGCATGTGGTTAATTATCCAAAAGATTACTTTTCCTAAAAAAATCAAGTATATCTAGGTTTTTGATCTTCTCAAAAGGGAAGAGAGAATAATCCCCTAATACTTTGATTCGTCTAACACAAGAAACCTCCTAATTAAGCTAAGTTACTAAAAAAATACTAATCAACCATGATCATTTCATTGAGTAAATGATGGCAACCTTCAAGACCAATAATGTGAGTAGTTTTGATCAATTTCTTTGACAAGCGGGCTGAAAAAAGGATTGATTAGCAGTTTCTTATGTTTGTGGTCTTTTACATGTGTCCCTAATCAAGCGAGATCACTCAAAAAGATCATTAGTAACCACAAAATTAAATATCTCTAGGCGTAGACGCTGGTTGCAGGTAGAGACACAGATTCTATAAACTACATGAAAATGATAGAAAAAAAAAAGAAGACAGAAAACAACAAAATGATGCCAAATGATGTTTCTTCTAAATTAGCATATGCACAGATGCTTAAACCTAAATAGACATATGCATAGATGTTGCTGTAACTTGCAAAACCAAAATGCAATAAATAAAGTGTCAAAAAAACTTTTCTATCAAGTCAACTCTGTTAAAAAACTGAATTTGAACCTCCCTATGTTGTTAGAAACAAAGATTTTTAGGGTATTTTACATTAATGATTAATTTGAGAAATTTTAGCATTAGGACCCCCTATAAAATTGATCTTTAACAGAAAACAAAATACTAAACTCTTTTAAGATGCTAATGTTAGAATAGTCCCAAAGGATAACTGAGAGGGGGGGGTGAATCAGTTATCAGCTTATTTGATTCTTTAACCTTATTAACTCCAGAATATAATAAAGAAAATGCACATTCAGATAACACAATATATAACAACACAATTTGGTTACAGGGAAACCAAATGGTAAAAACCCCAGTGGGAATTAGTACCCACAATGAACTATACTTGTTTATAGTAATCCATGTTAGAAGATAGTTCAACCCTGTTAGGAGTTGTACTTTACAATTCAATAAGTATAGTGACCTGGTTAAGGGTTGGACCCTGTTAGGATTCTTTTACAAATAACCCTGTTAGGGATGGTGGACTCACTGTCCAAAAGCTCACTGCTTAATGGTGAAGGTTGCAACCTTCTGTAGGAAAGATATACACTATATCTGATGATGAACCATAGATTAGACCTGCTATCTTGATCAGTTCCAATGTATTGTAATCTTCCACTACTTCTTCACATAGACCCTTGATGAATGAAACACAACTGATATTCTGCTCTGTACATTTTTTGTCTTCTTTCATATCATTCACACTTAGTGTATCACAAATGACTTGCTATAAGTATCTTCCTCCAAGTATGAGATCATGGGACATGTTAGACAACTCTTCATAACATCCTTGTTGGATTTACTAATCACGCAAGTGTAATTATAACCACGCAAATATAAACTGAACAGACGCGACGCTTCACTAAGTTGGCCTCACCAAATTAACTCTAACTTTGCAATCTTCTAGAAACATTTTTGGCACCTTTAGATAACTATTATCAACTCATAACTAATCATGAATATACACATGCATATACTGAACATAGTGCAACTCAAGAACCAATGCAAATACGTCAGCTCTATGCAGATACACTCCATAAACTGTAACTGCCACTAACAGAATTACACAACACAACTTTAAACTTCATATCTGAGTCTGTGTGTATGAACATAACATACTAAAAATGTCTACAACCTGAATATATCCATGCAAGGCTTTATATCATCATTCTGATAAGTACATACAGAATCACTACTGTATATTATATGTTGTCATCAATGACAAACATACAATCAACTAGCTGCCAGAAGTAAATCTCTAAAAATCTCCCCCTTTGACATTGATGGCAAGATATGATATTAAAAACATCTTCAGCACATGGTTTCTTCTTTCTCTTACAATCTTCTCAATATCCTCATCAAAGATTCCTCTACCCTGCTTCAGTTCTTCTGACTGTTTTTATACTCCCCCAAAGTATATGCTCCCCCTTACTATATACTCCCCCTTTGACATCAATGGAAAAGGGTGCCATAAGAAATTAGGCACAGGTACTACTCCAAAAGTAGAGTAGTCAACCATTCATTAGTCACTATGGACTGATGTTCTTTGCTTTTGTTGGTGCCCAAAAATGTTGAATTGGATTTCCTATGGACTTGCCAATCCAATGTTTAGAAAACCAATTATTTTTGGCCAGCTAATGGGAATGATCGATTGTGATCCTCTTCCCCTACACTTTGGCTCTGCAGGACCAAGGCAGGTGAACCTTCACCTGAACAGGCTTTTTATAGCAGATAGCTTTTGTATGGAACTCAAACTTTTTTCTCTCAAAGTATGGCAAGTAACTTGAAATAAATATAACTAAAATCAATATATCATGAACTATAAACTGAAGTACTTTGATTAATTGAAAGAATGTTTAGTAAATATGTATGTAAATTAAAATAAATAGATATATAAGATATCAAAAAACTATAACAATGAACTGAATAACTATAATCCAAATAATGATCAAGATCATTCCAATCTTATGTTCAACCTCAGAGACAGTTTTACAAGAAAACTTATCACTTCAAAGGTCTTATGGAATGTACATGCAACCTAAAACAAATTCAGAGATATTTCAAAAAGGTAATACTTCTCAGATGATAGCCCAATTGACCGAGGCCTCAATCAACAGAATTTAACCATACAAAATGAGAAAACCAATTGAAAATATGGACTATGAATCAAATCAGGAAGCATGCACATCAAACTATCACTTTGAAGAAGTTCTATTGGTTTATCTGAGGGACTAATTATAAAATGATCATAAAACTATTACACGTGTGAAAGAAAATTGACTTATCTTTATTGATTTTGAAAAAATAGTACATCCAGGTCCATGTTATACATGTTGATTAAAAATATCCAAATATATGAAATTATATTATATTGTATTCCTCTCTTTACATTTTATATTATGTA
>MU225178.1:719953-747345 GCA_018584345.1 Thuja plicata | reverse complement strand
TATAGGACCAATCATGCTCATCTCAAATTCATTCTGCATTTCTTTTGCAAATTCTGCACTAAGCTTGTCATTTCCTCCAAAGATAATGTCATCAACAAATATGGCAACAAGTAGTAGTCCATCAGGTGTCTCTCTTAAGAATAAGTTGGAATCTACTGCTCCTTTCTTGAAACCAATCTTGGTGAGGTAACCATCTAGTCTCTCATACCAAGCTTTTGGGGCATGTTTGATTCCATAGAGTGCTTTCTTCAATTTGCATACCATGTCTGGTTTACCTAAAAGAATAAATCCTTCAGGTTGTTCTATGTAGACTTCTTCCTTCAAGTCACCATTCAGAAAGGCTGATTTGACATCCATCTGATACACTTTAAAATATTTGAATGTTTCATATGCCAAGAATAACTTAATGGCTTCTAGTCTACTCAAAGGGGCAATTGTGTCAATATAATCTATCCCTTCCCTTTGTGCATATCCTTTACACACTAGTCTTGCTTTGTTTCTGACCACTGTCCACTTTTCTTTGTTTATATAGTCCTTATGTAGATAAACCAAATCTAGTCTATGTTACATCCAAAGAAAATTCAATTTGATCCTAGATCAAAACTATGGAATAAAACATATACACAGATAAATGCTATGTAGTGAATCTGAAGATCCAAAACTCAAAGGGAAAACAACAAGGAGAGACCTGAAAATGATAAATGCTTATATTAAGTATGATGAGTCAAATTTCTGCATCAACATGATAGAAATTACACCACACAATAATATGCAAAAGATCAAAATAAATTTCTATCTTATCTTGAAAATAGTTTTAAAACAATATGTTATATCCTCGGAACCAAAAGAAACTAAAGCCGATCTAGGACTCAAAAATTCTAGAACCCCTAACACAAATAAAATAAGGGCTTATGTACAAGGAGGAAAACCTAGGAGAGAGTTATCTGACAACTATCCTTCTATGAAAATAATGCATTCATTCCTCTCACCGGTTGATCTTTCTTCAAAAGATCAAGAAAAATATCTAATCTGATGCACCATTAACCAATCATAATGGTAGAAAAATCATAGCATGGGAAGAGAGTTTCCTCAAAGAGCACATAGACTAGAAACCCATACCATCCCCATACAACAATTAATGCATCCAGCAACATAAGAATGTCCTCAGACACTAATCAGTGCAATTAATGTCAAACCAAGGAAAAAAAAACCTTGAGTCATTCCCCTGTAGTCTAAAACATGCTACCAAAGCTAGAAACCATTAGGACATATTTGAAAGTTCAAAAATTAGTTGTAACAACTATTCCTAGTGCAAAAATTAGTATCAATGGCTCGGCTTCAACCCTTTCACAACTTTAAAATGCAGTCATCTATGATGCCTACATGGATAAACCTTGATCGTCTTTTCTTTGAGACTTGGCGCCGATCATCCAATCCACCTTACATCTGATCCTTCTCTTTAAAATTTCTTTAACATGAGCATTGCAATCCATTTTTATCACTTAATCACCAGATCTTTGGCTTAACCATGTTTTGATCATGAGATTCAGAGCTAAAGGCTATCTCTGAATCGCTAAATGCTTGTCTTGACCCATGGTTTATCATGAGATTCAGCGACTGCCACACATCTAAAACATGATTAATGGTCCATGTTGAAACTCCGAACACTTTTCTGAAATCTAGTTTCATTTTGAGATTCAGCAGCAAGGCTTCATCTCATGATCTCTGAATCCTTCCTTTAACTCTAATATGATTGTGAGATTCAGAGATAACACATATCTCTAAATTGCTAGATAAAAGTCTTGAATCTAGTTTGTAAACAAGATTCAGCACCTCCTCTTGATCCTATGAGTCTCTTAGACTGTTTCTACATCTTGAAAAATCTCAGCCTTGTATCTCATGATTGTTATTGGCTTGACTTTGACTTATCTAGTGCTTTAGCGATAGCTGCACATCTTAAACATGATCAATAGTTGGTGCGTGATCTCCAAAGACTTTGTGATGCGAGGGCATCTTGACCCTTAAGGATTATGACAAATTTCATAATATTGATTTGGTTAAGTCATTTAGGTTTTGTGAAACCATGTCAGGAAATGGTTTAAATGCTTAATAGTGCATTGTAATGTATTTAAAAATGCATCGTATGACATTTGTAACCACAAAAGGGTAGCTCGATGGTTCTTGTAACTGTCTAAGATTTTCTATTATTAGACATCATTATGTAATCATGGGTAAGTGCATGGTTTTTGTAACAACCCCAAGAATCTTGATAAAGAGATTTATAGAGAGGGATGTAACCGAATAGAAGGGAGAAGAGTTACGAGGGAATAGAGGAAAGAATAGGAAAAAGAGAGTCCAAATGGCTCTCTGGCGGCAGCCAGAGAGCCATGCAAATTGTAACAACAGACCTAAGATAATGAAGTTTATTTTTATCTATCTATGATCATCGATTCAGTTAGAACGAGCCATAGTCATTTATCTCTTCATTTTGTTATTGATTCCAATTCTAAATTTTTGGTTGTAAAACCAGTTTCAAAATTCTATCATATTCTCATTGCATTGGAATGTTTAGTGTATAGCTTTGGGTGATATTGGGTTGCAGATGTCGTGGAAAAAAACTAACAAATCTTGAGGTTTTAGTAACTTTTATGTTAGTTTGTTTATATATATGAAACAGATCATATTAGAGGTGGTGGAGTTGCATGAATTTCAGTCTCAGTGTGGGGGTCATATCTCCCTACTGAACCGTTGGATCGTGCTAAGGATTTAACATCTTGTGGAGATCCAAATTGCACTGACTCTGACTAGAGAAATTTGCAAAATACTGTTGGAAAAAAAAGTTATTAACTACAGAGTGATTGTCAGTATTTCAATTTTCTTTGAGTCATTTGTGTTTATGTTTTAGGCAAATCGATTCCATAGTCTTCCTTATCATTTGGTTACTATATGCATTGTACGTTGCGGTTTGGATGGAAGCATTTAATAGCTTAAGGAATTGGGTTCTTGAGTCATATGGAAATGACACTAATGAATCAATTTTGGTTATGTATCAGGTTTATTTTAAGATAGTCCCTAATAGAATGGTGGGAATAGTTTTATTAAACAGAGAAATGATTTAAGTTTGTAACGGTTCTCCAAGAACCATTACACCACCCTTAGACTGGTTTCAAACTATGCAAAATCCAATTATTATCACTCTTTGATAATAGTGAGAAAGGTGGTGAGTAAGAAAATCGGTCATTAAGTGGAAAAAGGGTGGTGGAATGTCACCAGAGTCTGTAAAGGAGCCACAAGATGTGCATGTAGTGTATCGAAGGAAGTATTTGAATATTGGTGAGTTATGAATTTGAGCTCCACTGTGGAGAATAATGTGGAGTTGTCATTACTCTTGTTACTAGAGAGTGAAGGATTTTAATCCTCTAATCCGAGGTCTGTCAAGTAAGCAAAGTGGGAAGATGTAGATATAAGAAAGATATTTGAAGAGTTTTTAGAGATGAAAGCATGGGTTGGTGCTATTGAGATTCTTGGGGTAGTTACAAAAACCATGCACCTACCCATGATTACATAATGATGTCTAATAATAGAAAATCTTAGACAGTTACAAGAACCGTCGAGCTACCCTTTTGTGGTTACAAATGTCATACAATGCATTTTTAAATACATTACAATGCAATATGAAGCATTTAAACCATTTCCTGACATGGTTTCACAAAACCTAAATGACTTAACCAAAACAATATTATGAAACTTGTCATAATCCTTAAGGGTCAAGATGCCCCCGCATCACTTTGCCTAACCCTAGGTTTATTCCAAGATTCAGTGACAAGGCATATCTCATTATATCTGAATAAAATTCTTAACCATGGTCTTGTCTCAAGATTTAGATATAAAATCTATCGTTGAATGCATGACCTAACCCAGCCTAGATTATGAGATCCAATGATAGCCCTCTGATCTTACCTACATCGATGGTCCTCATTGAATCTCTAGATCTTTTGAGACTTGACCACCACTTTATGAGATTCAATGATAACTATAAAATGTCAAGTTTATGCCTTTGTTGCCATATCTCCAAATTTTATATACTTAACCACTAACATTGTGAGATCAAGATAAAATTGACGCGCCAAGTTGTTGAACATTTGACTAGCCTCGATCTCGGCAGGACACGCATCACCTAGGCATAATGCCTCAATGGTTATCCTACCACATCTTTTGATCCAGGAAAAGTGCCCACTATTGGATAAAATCCAACTTGATATGTCTATAACCTGCCTTTAGTCTTCCCAACTTTATACGTGGTGAATAGGCACAATACCTTGATGGTTAACTACCTGCGTCTTTATGTTTGAGGCAATGTGCCAGCTGTAGAATTAAAAGAAACATTCTTGGCAGATGATAAAACACAAAGTATTTCAGTGACATAGACTTAAGAAATATTAAAACCCCACTAGTAAAATACTTTAGGAAATAAAGTGGCCCTGCCTGATGACTTAAAAACACATGGGTTAACTCACTTAAGTTACCTTAAAAAGTAACTCAAAATTAGAACATGTGTTAGGGCTTAGGGTTTTGCATGAAATTAAACCAAGGGTTTAAGCACAAAGACCTGTAGGGTTTATGAACCAGGGCACAAAAAACTTTAAAATTTTAGAACCATGAAGATGTTTGACAGTTCTAATAGTGGCTCTGACTGGGGAAGGTTGAACGCAAGTTCAACGCTACATTCTAGAATCTGGGACAAGCAGACCACCTATAGGAAAGGGAACTAACCTACAACAAAGAACAAATAATGGAAAGGAAAAAAATACTCGTACAAGCAAAGACCTGCATTTCTACAACTTTATTCACTGATTTGAAGAAGTCAAACTAGGTTTGACATCTTAAAGTCGTCACAAAATTTCTGATCCAGATTACCTCTATCATAAACAAAATTTTATGCTCCTTGCATTGGAAGAAATCTAAAAAAAGCACTTTCATCTGTCTGATCAGACCTACTACCACTTTCCAATAGATCACCACATTAAAAAATATTAGAACCTTCATCTTCTAAGCTAATATAGAAATTAGACAAACCTTGAAAATGTAAATCATGTGGCATCTGCATGTTTCATTCACTAGATAAAAATAAATTAAGCCCAATGCAATATACGCCATTGTCTATCTCAATGTCACATCTAGGAGAAACACCATCCAACTGAGAAAAGCACTCATATTTTTCCATATAGCTGGTATCATTTATAACATCTTATTCAAAGGAAAATAGATCTAAATTTGAATAGAAGGAATGTTCATCATCATAATCATAACATGAAAGCTCCACATCATGATCCCTATTCTCCTCTATAGAGTAACCATCTTGCATCATGTTAGTGGTTTGCATACAAATAATAGAGCTCCCTAAATAACTCGCTTGCAAATTATCAAGCTCATGCAAACCACTATCCTTTTGGTGGGAGGGAGGGCACATATCAATACATTCATCATGAACATGCATAACTTGAGCAACTAAAGGACCACCCTAAAGTGGTTTAATGAAAGATTTAGAATCTGAAAAAAGATTCAAAATCCACACAACTACCCAATCAATACTCAACACAATATCATGAATCACTTCATGCCTTGAATCTGAAAAAACACTAATGCTTTCATCATCTGATTGATCATATTCAATCTTGTTATAGCCAACTGATACAGAAGCACAAGGATAATCACAAACAAACATATCAAAATTAGGACCTCCTAACTCATATTATGTGTCAAACTCAATGTGTGTTGGGTGCAAGAACTTAGAGCTATCCCTCCCTGAATATCTGAGATATTCACAAGTCAGGAACTCTGAAATTTGTTCACTATGAAATCAACCACTGTCATCATCTTCACCCTCTTCTAATATATAGTCACAAGCATCACCTTCATTAATCCAATCATTATCATCTTGCTGACTGAACACATCCTCTACCTCATATTGAGAAAGAGTATCACTTCTGTTGGTGCTATTTCATGTTTGAACTATGCCTTGTAAGTTTCTTGAGGTCCCCTGTCATCTATCTTGTCCAAAGTTTTGAAATCATGGTTAAGAAATTGTTCTCATGACCAATTCAATTTCTGTTCTAACCCTTGACCTAGTTGAAAAGGATGAAAAAACCCTTGTTTCATGTATTCTGATATAATTTTGGTTTTAAAACCCTGAGAATTGAAATGTTTTCTATTTTCACGTTACTTTTTCACTTAAGTCTTGTCAAATGGGTTCATTTTTAATTGGTCATGTTATTAAGTTGGCATTTTTCTAACCCCACGATCATATTCATTTTCCTAAAATTCCTAAGTCCACTTATGTTGTAAAACTCGTTAAGTGTCATGTTGTTTTGCTTAAACTAATGGCTATCGCTTTCCCTCATAACAAAGATGCATATGAAATAACTATCAAGGGAACATGTTGTAGAGCCACATGGAATATGGCGGGCCAGAGTGTTGTCATAAAAGGTAAAGATAAAAGGAGGACAAGTCAGATTTAATCTAACGGCTGGCGTAAAGCCTTATGGTGAAGATGCGGTTGAATTACTCATCAAGGGAAAGCGACGAGATGACATGTGTTACAAGTGGGTCCAAATAACTACAGAGATGAGTTGGACAGTGTCTATGTCAGCCTCAATCCAACAGTTGTCATTGATTCCATATAAAGTAACTACTAAAGATATAGGCATCAAGGGAAAGTGACAAATTGACACCTGTCCTAGGTGGGTCCAAGGAATTATGAAAGTGAACAAGACAAAGCTTACGTAAGATTTCAATCGATGTTTGTCATTTATTTCATAAGCACTAATAATGAAGATCTTGGTTTCAAGGGAAAGTGACAACCTGACATGTGTCCTCTGTAGGAAATACTTGTATGAGCCGTTAGATGCAACAAAATACACCAGAATCAACGGTCATAATTCAAAGATACAAGTTCAATATTTTTGAGTCGTTAACCGTGAAGAGTTTAAAGTGGACTAAAGTAATGGAAAATGTGTGTGCTCTAAAGTAAAATTTATTGCTCACCAATGATGGGATCGTTATTTACATAAATTTTGTTTTTTTTCTCGACACAATTCTAGAGTTACGGAGAAAAAATGAAAGTTGCAGTGGTCGAATTCAGAGATGTTTGTAGAACAGGTAATTCTCTGGTGTGTTTTCAATTTGTCTCTTAAATTTTGAAGAGTTACTAGGGTTCATAGTTTGTCCATCTTGTCATATTGCCAAATTGTTAAAATTGTAAATCTTCAACTTGTTTTTAAAAAAAGGAGAAATGTCACCTAGGAGAGAGTTCTCGGGCAAGGAAAATTATCAAGACAAAAATGTCTGTGATGATTTTTTACAAAAATTTCCTGAGTCAACCAACAATCCAACTCAAGCAAAAGATATGATTCCCAAAAACCCATGAGTCAAGCTTGGTGGTGGTCTATATGATCTAGGGAAATGGATCAGGGATGCAGATATAGGAATGGCGGGTCTAGAACTATTTAGGATGCTTTTTAGTCAAAGACATGCTTGTGTCCCAAACAGTAATGTGTGGCAATTTGATGTAGGTAAATTGGTCATGCCCAGGGTTTTTAGGGATATAGATTTATTATTGAGATTGGCTGATAAATATGATAAGACAGCCAGGGTAATCAGGGAAAAAAAATGGATACATTATGGTCAACATAACTGTTGATGAAATTAAAAATGTCTTTAAATTGAATAATGAAAATAGCCCTATGGATATTATCAATTTCAAAGAATTCACAGTGATTTATGAAGCTCAAAGGCATTATTTCATAAATGGGCCCTTGATAGATTGTTTTAACAAAATTGGGGATTTGGTTGTGGTAGGTAAAAATACCAAGGAGCCATTCAAGTTAGACAACTTTGCTCCAAAGGCCATAGGAATTTACAGGGCCTTGTGTCAAATTTTGGGTGATGATCAAGAAAAGGAGATGCCCATCGACTATAAGTATATGAAAGTACATATTTTACACCCTCATCTAGCAGTGACCTTTGATTTTTCTCATTATGTGGCAGACTTGATAGATGAAGTCTTAATAGGCATCCAAGCCAAAAAGGTTACTAAGCCTCTCACTTGGTATTCTTTTCTAATGTACATGTTGTTATTTAAGGGGGCAGGATTTTTTGAGAAGGAGATGGAGTTGGTCAAGATCAAATATGATGAACAAATGTCAGTGCTATTGTGGAATGCAGATATGACTTGGGACAATCAAGAGGCAGGTTACATTACTTTTGATAGATGCTTTGCTGCCAGAATCAAGAATATTTTGTTGGATGATGATCCTAGGATACCTGTATCACTGTTAGAACTATTGAGACCTAAGGATTATAATCAAATTTTGAAAATAGTACATAATTGGGGAGATTTCATCTTGTATCCAGTTTCCATAGTGTTTAGGGTATATGGTTTCAGGGAAATCCCTTATGTATTGCCTTACAGAGTGCCTGTGAAATTAGGATTGGCTGAGATAATTAGACAAATTGGAGGCTTGCAGGATGAGGCATTGACTGGAAAAGGGAGAGGAACTATTTTTCCTACTATTACAATAGCCCATCAATTTTTCATTACAAAGGGAGGATGGTCACACATGCACAAATTTATGTCCCCTTACCAGTTAACCACAGCTTTATCCAGGTGTGTTGATCGTGAGGCTTTTATTATAGGTATGTTCAGAGAAAAGACAAAGTGCCTAGTATTGAACCATCAATTCAACTTTCCTAAATATATTATCAGAAATGAATTTGACATAATGGAACAAGACATTAGGAAAGAAAAATTGCTTGCATACAAGAAGAGCCTAGACTTTGTAAATCACTTTGACAAATTGTATGACCCATTGAAGGTATTCCAACCTTGGGCAAAGAAAATAGATTCTATGATGGAAATGTTTGAAGGAATCATGGAAGCATTGAATCAAAAAAGGGAAAATATCATACAAGTTGAGCCAGAAAGGGAAAAAGCTATGATGAGAAGAATAGCTCCGATCAAAAATGTTCCTTTTGGGAAATGTGTGGTATATCAGAGAAAGGGATATAAGGTTGTATTTCCGAAAACAGAGAAGATTTTGGATCCAAAAGGAAAAAGGCCATTGGATCCCAGTACTCAATCATAGCTTTCTCCCAAGAGGCAAAAGATAGAAGAAGAAGAACAAGAGTCACAGTAAGATGTGTACTCTCCTTCACAGTCCCCATTGTACATTGATGAGAAATCTATCACAGAGCAACTGGTGCATATGGGAAATGCTGGGAAAATAGTTGTCACAGCTCAAGAGCTACAGGAAGGTATGCTTGAAGTCCCCAAAAATGCAACTTTTGACCTAACTGTAGTAGAATATGCTAGGAAGGAATTGGATCCTTTGACATTACAAGTCAGTAATCAATTTCTCTCTGATGATAAGTTTGTTAAGACTTGAGCATTCCTGCAATTTTTATGGAGAACTCATATAGATGAGTTTAAGAGAAAATGCCAACAGAAGCAATCTGAACAACCTGAGAGGAGCTATGAAGAGATTGAAAATGAGATCAAATTAGAGATGATCTCTAGATTTGAAAAGATGACTCCTAAGCAAGGAAGAGCACTGGTTCAAAGGGAAAGAGTACTACTACTCCCAGAGTGGGATCCTGCAGATGCTATTGTTTTTGATGCAGTGAGGAAAAATACCAAGACTGTCTACGCTACTAAGTTGGAAGCTAAACAAGCTTCCAAAGGAGAAAATTTTAGTGAGGATCATGCAGCCCTTGTCATGTGGCACCTAAGGAAAAGAGATCCCAAGAGGAACAATAAGGATGATCAAGATGAATAGGTGGGTAGCCTTATTTTAAGTAGGATCTCGAATACATCAGCAACACAGGAAGCTACCACCACTCTTGAGGTTGCAAAGTTTAATTTAGAGGTGGAAAAAACAAGAGATGAGGAGATCTTGATGCTGACTGAAAATTTTGAAAAGACATTTAAGGCATACAATGAGGAGGTATTGAAGTCCATTGAAAAGGATAAGGTAATTTCCACCTTGCAGGGTAAGCAAAAGGCCCAAGTTACCCCTCCAATAATGCTAACACAGGATCCTCATTGACCTTCTTCATCTAGTCCATTTGTGACTTATCCCCCATCCCCTGCACCAATGAGCCCCACTACTCAAGCATTCATTGATGCTAAGAAAGCCGAGTTAGAGGCTGCAAAGAAAATGTTGATTTCTAAGAGAATTAGGTTGGAGAAAGAAAGTGAAAAGGACCTTGAAGAATCCCTTGTGTATAAAGAGGCAGAAGATCTGATAAAGCATAAATGTGTTGATAAGATATATTCCAACCTTAAGCAGTGTGCATTTGAAATTGATTTATCTAATCTTTATCTAATGGTAAAAAGGATTGCCAGCATAATGGATAAGAATGATAAAGATAAAGAAAGTTTGGGATCAATAGTGGACAATTGGAAATTGAAAAAGGCTGATGTGAAGACATTCTCTTCCATGTCCAAGGAACAGAACAATGTTGATATTGCCTTGACCAATACTCACAAGTGCCTGAAGCTAATGAAAAACATAGAAGCCAATAGGATTATGTTCATTCAAAAGGTAGAGACTCTAAGAAGGGATTTTTCTAAAGATAAATATGATTTGTTCCCCAAAATGTTCAAAAAGAGTGGAGACATAAAAAAATGAAGCCCTGTGGTTGAGGCAGTTAAATGAGGCACTGAAAAATAGGACAAACAGTATTATTATATTGAAAAATATAGGTTGGTTTGTCAAGTCTATTGATGTTATCACTAATGCTCGGGCATTTTTTGAGTCTTGGGAAGTAGAGGTTGAGAAGGCTTATGTTGGTTGGGAGGAATTAAATACTCAAAAGGAGGATGTTATCAGTTTCAAATGGCCAAGTGATGAGGTGTTCACCTCTTGGAGAAGCCAGTATCAAGTAGTTGATCCAGCAACAGAAACTGGTAATGTATGAATGACAACAAGTCCCAGTGGTTTCGTAACAGTTAGAAAATATGAGTGCAGAGTGCCACATTAGCAAAGATGCCAGACCCTAGATGATAATGGCCTAAAATTTTGGAGCAGTTACAAGTGTTCAAGCGGTCCAAGGACAAAGTATCAAAAGCGTCTTATGCCAAGAATAGTTTTTTTCTTTCTGCCTACCTTTTTGTCCTGTCTGAGGGGTCTAACTTTTGTCTTATAGCTTAGTCATCTAAAGCTTGTTGCATCTTTCATTCTTGAAAGATTCCAAGATTACTAAGGCTTCCTTTAAGTAGCAAGTGGTAATATTGTAACGGGGGTGGTAAAATAAAAACTACAAAGCAGACTTCTGAATTGTGTCTAAGCTTTGGTTTTGAGTCTTTGAATATACTGATGTCAAGTTTATATTAATGAAATACAATGGAATCACCATTTTACACCAATGATGTCTTTTTTTATTTTCTCTTAATTCTTGTATGTTCAATTTGTAAGGCAATTTGAGTATATTGGTTATAAGGTAGCTATGTCATTGTTTGTGAGTTGCTTTCAAGGAGAGTTTAAATCTTGCAAGTGATTGTAGAGGGTTAGGGCTTATGCGGGAATTTGATATAGGGGTGTGAGGATGAGAGGATAGTATGTAAGGCATTCCATCTAAGGTTTTGTTAATATTTCAATTAATTATCCCTGATACATGTGTGTTTATTTTGACTCTATGACCCATGACTAGGCACTGGCCAAAATGCTAACAAGTGATTGTTATCATCAATCCAATATTAATCAATCTTTATGTTTTGGTAATCTCAAATACATGTTTAGTTAATTGTATTGAATACAATTCACTTTAGTGATTCCTTGAAGAGAGAATCAATAGGTTAGCCTTCCTAGTTTTGAGAACTAAAAAGAAGAAGGATTTTAAATCCTTGATCCACTGTAAGATTCTTTGTGAATCAGTGAATCTGAAGATAGGTGCACCTGCCTGAGTTTATGGAGCTCAAAGTGAAGAACGATAACATCCTTGTTAATTAGCCTTGTTCATGTATGAATCTGAGTTGGGAATAGAGGGTAAATCATTTATTTCTATTTGAATTTATTCCTACAAGAAAAAGAGCTAACAAATTGGTGACTCTACTGGGGACATTTTTTAATGGTCTAAGAGTCATGGTCATAAAATAGTTTGTCCTTGAAATTTTGAGAATTAGTTTGTTTCTCCTCATAATCGTTAAAGTGAGTTTCCTATGCTTGTCTATCATGGCACATTGTTTAAAACTCTTGGTCCTAAAAATGATACAGATCTTGTCTCAATTGGAATAATTGGTAACTCTAAAATCTCTAATACGACCCCTTGTCTAATTTAAAGAAGAAAATCCACTGGGTGGAAGAGATTTGCATTAATACGGGCAGTGAAGAATAATTTTCTTGAAGTTACCAGGTGAGGATTTATCAAGCAAACTTTATTCTCAAGCTTCATTCTGACTTATTTCTATAAGAGGAAACCTGATTTAGGATAAGACACTTGATCTTTACATATATTTATCCTCTAAAAAGAGGTGGCGACTCTAACCTCTGTATATTCTAGTGTGAAACATTTACATATTTCAAAAAAAATTGTCCATTCTAAAAGATGAGTCGACAGAAGAATACCAGATCATACTTTAGAGAAAATCCTAAAATGAATGTTGGAGAGGAACTACATACACCTCAAAGGAAGCAATGGTCCAAGAGAGGCACTTCCAAGTATAATTCCCAACATACTTCTAAGGGAAGGGTGGAGATTCCCATTCCTGAAAGAAAATCATCTTCATCTGAAGATGTAGGACCTGCGGGGTGTGTTGATGCTTATAGAGTTAATGTCAATTTTGATACTTTCAAGGATAGATAAAATGTTGATGTATGTTTCTTCCCTACAGAGGAAAACCTTGCTCCACCAGAAGAGACCTCTATTGCTAAAACAACTTCATATGAATCTAATAAACTGCAAGATGAAATTGTGGCTTTGAAGAGAAAAAAGAAAGAACAAGAAAAGGAAATAGCTGAAGTAGAGGAGAAACATGGAAAAAAGATATATGAATTACTGTTAGAAAGGGAAGAGCTCTTAGAGGAGACTAGAAGGAATGACCTCAAGGCCAAGAGCTTGAGTCAAGAGGTTAAAAGTCTGAATCTAGAATTGTTTGGCAACCTTGATGACTTGAGAAACAAAATCCCAAATAAAGCCCCAAATCCTGACAAGGATGAATTTGAGAAGGAAGGACCTGTTATTAGGCAATTGTTCCCATATGAGACTGACAAAAATGCAAAACTCAAAATGACTACTAAGGATGCCCCTAATAAGGGTAAGCAAAAGGTTGGTGGCATGACTATAGAGGAGCCTAAGAAGAATTTGAATATCTCTATAGGAGTATCCCAGGTTGATCTTGAATTGCAACAGGCTAGAAAAGCTAAGGAGGATTTAGCCAAGCAACTAGAGAAGTTAGAATTAGAGGCTACTACAGCAGATATGAGAATGAAGATAGCCTTTTTACATGCTACTACTAACACTTTTGCAAGTAGTTCTATACCAATTAATCATGATACACAATCACAAAATCAATCTAGTGGCTCAATCCCAATCAGTCAAGGGGGTGTTCCTAAGATACCATCTTCTGGTTTGAATTCAAATATCAAGAACTCTGGCCCAAATGTAAATGCTCGGCCCAATGGTCTTGGCTCGAGCATTCAAGTTACTAATCCTAAACAAAGTGTTCCCCCACCTATTCAACATCAAGAAGGAGCTGCTGGACAAAATGGTAATAGTGAGCAGGGAAATTTCCAAAGATGGCCTATCCACATGAACAGATACAAAGCTCTCTTCTTTGAAGTCATTCTTGGTCACCCTAATGTGATCCCCATTGCGGTAAGAGATAGAATCCCTAAGTTCATAGGAAATAATGTTGTTACTTGTGAAGAACATCTAAAATCTTTTAGTGATAAGATAACTGACTTTGAAATTGAGAATGAGGATGTCATTATGAAGCTTTTTGTTCAATCTTTAATTGAATATGCTAGAGATTGGTTTAGAAATTTACCAAATGGCAGTATTGCTTCCTGGGATGAATTTGCAAAGTCTTTTAAGGAACAGTATAGAGAGCATGTTAATTTTGGATACATGTTAAATGAGTTTAATAACATTAAGAAGTTCCCCAATGAAAGTATGGCTGATTTTAACAGTAGATTTCAAAAGGCCATGAATAAACTTTTCCAAGTCTTGAGGTTAGATGAAGAAGTGTGCCTTACCACTTATATCAATGCTGCTGATGGAAAAATGTTCTATTTACTCAGAGATAAAAACCCTACAACCTTAAGGGATGCTTACAAAATAGAAATTGACATTGAGATAAATAGGAGAGCATCATGGAAATTGGGGAAGAAGCAAGACAATAAGCTTTGGAAGGAGAAAGGACCAGCCAATAAAAGTGTCAAAGAAGATGACACAGTGGATAAATTGGTGAGTGCAGTAAAAGACCTTGTTTCCAAAATGGATAAAAATGATAGAGGGGGATACTGTGATAATAAATACCCTAACCAAATATTTGACAAACAACCTAACCTGAGAGACTATCCATATAAAAAAAACTAGAACAATGGTAAGCCAGTCCCTGATGGGAAAGATAACCCTAAAGCCAAGGAAACTCTAGATCCACTAAAAATGAATAGTGCCAACTATGTTGAAAGCACTCCCTGGTGTGATTCTTGCAATATGCCACATTCTTCCTATCAATGTGTAGTAGCTCAGGCTCTGTTTGACCAAACAGAAGAAAGAGAACAGGAAGGCCCTGCTATCAATATGTTCACAGTAAAGAAACCATATCCATGGTTTTTTTATATTGCATCATTTTTTGATCATTCATGTGCAGGGGATAATTCTTATTTTAAAAATATATTACAAAATCCAACCTATCAAAGTGATCAAGATGAAAATGTTCCATAGACAACTATAAACACAGTGGGAAGTGAAAACACACATTCTCATTTTAAGACTCCCACTGATGATGAAAAGAGGTCTCTAACTGTTGCAATAATTAATCAAGCAAGAAATTCATATAACCTAAGAAATAGAACAATGCAACCAGCTCAAGGCAAGTCTACTCCTATTTATGTCAGAAAAGACTCACCTCAAGTTGTTGAGGATTTTCATTCTAAGGAAGGTAACAATGATAAGTGTGGGAAGAAAGCAGGATTTTCTCATGATCATGCTGGGGGGGAAGTAGAAAAAGAGGAATTAGTACCAAATGAGAAATCCAAGAAGGTGAAAAGGATGAGTGATATGTCCTCTGAATTGCCACTTTTTGACATGAAACATGCTCTGACCCAAATGAAAGTCTCGGTCCCACTTATGGAAATGCTGAAAATAAAAGAGCATAAAGAAGATGCTCTGGCACTATTAAAAGGGATGGATGATGTATTTTATCCCAACCATGAGGAGATACCTTTGATACCAAATGATACCAAAGAAGATGGTCCACTAGTGAAAGGAAAAGGAAAGAGCAAGGAATTTTCTAATATTTGTATTCGAAATATAATAACTCAAGAACCGTTGTCTGTTGATCCATTTTATGTCACCTTGATAGGAACATTGAAGGATATTGAGGTAAAAATTGTTGCTTTCCCTGAAGAAACTTACAGAATGGACATAATGGTAGTGGATACTAAACCATATTATGGTATTCTTTTATCAAGGCAATGGGCAGTAGTAGTAGGAGGAAGGATGCAATTAGATTTATCCTATGCAACCAGCCTTGTAAATGGGAATGATGTCAAGTTGTACAGAGAACCCCATTCACCTATTATGGTGGAAGTGGTTTTACTTGACCAATTAAATTTTTTTGTGAATGTTGATATGGAGAATTTTACTGTTGAGAAAGTCAAGCCACAATTAACAAATACAGACCCAATTGTGGATGAATTGTTGTTGCAACAAAATAGACTATGGAAAATGTACTTTGATGGAGGATGTTCAAAAGAAGGATATGGAGTAGGAGTCTTGTTTATTTCCCCATTAGGTATCACTTTCAAGTATTCTTTCCTGCTAACTTTTCAATGCACAAACAATACTGTCGAGTATGAAGCTTTGATCTTGGGAATGGATATTGCCATCAAGCATGGTATTAAATGTTTAAAAGTCCATGGAGATTCCCAATTGATTATATCTCAGATTAGGGAACATTATGCTGCTAAAGATGACAGACTAAAATTATATAAGTATGTTGTCTGGGATAGGATGGAATTCTTTGATGCCTTCAATATCTTATGGGTAGAGAGATCAAATAACATAATAGCAGATTTCCTGGCAAATGTTTCCCTAAAAAATAATGATCGTACACTTATTGGCATGTCTATGATCAAAATAAAAAGTAGGTCTGCAGTTCCTGACAATATTCATAATTGGCAAGTTTTTGAGGATGATGATGATATTCTTAGGTTTATCCAATGTGTAGACCAATATGATGGTCAGAAGATTGACTATGAATATTTAGTATCAATTGTGGATAATAAGGAATATGTCTTTGATCAAGAGGTTATCCAACTGAATACTAATCACATTCCTAAAGGGTTAGTTGAATTGGAAAGCATGTTCAGCATAAATGATAATTATATGACTCAGAAGTCCAATGCCAAGGTGGGAGATTTGGAGGAAGTTAATTTGGGATCTGAAACATCTCCCCAACTAGTCTACATTAGTAAAAAATTGGATAGCAATGTGAGACAGAATCTAATAAAATTGTTGAAGAAATACAAGCATGTTTTTGCCTGGTCTTATGAGGACCTCAAATCTTATAGAAAAGATCTTTTCCAGCATGATATCCCTCTTAAAGAAAATGTAAAACCCTTCAGGAAAAAACAAAGGCCTATTAATCCACTAATGGCTACCAAGATGCAAGTAGAATTGATGAAACTGAGAGATGCAGGCATTATCCAACCTATAAGACATTCATCTTGGGTTTCTAATTTGGTTCCTGTGAGAAATAAAAATGGGGACATAAGACTGTGTGTTGATTTTAGAAACTTAAATGTAGCATCACTGAAAGATAATTATGGACTGCCAAACATGGAGGCCATGTTACATAAAGTCACTGGCTATGACCTATTGTCTATGATGGATGGATTTTTAGGGTACAACCAGGTGCTAGTTAAGGAATCAAAACAATTCAAGACAACATTTTCTACTCCTTGGGGAAGTTATGTATATGCTCGCATGCCTTTTGGGTTGAAGAATGTTGGTGCAACTTTTCAGAGGGCTATGGATGTGGCTTTTAAAGACCTTATAGATTTTCTAATGGTAGTATACCAAGATGACTTGATAGACTTCTCAAAAAGAGTAGAGGATCATTGCAATCATCTGGAAAAGGTGATTATAAAAGCATTGGAATATGGAGTGTCCTTAAACCCAAAGAAATGTCATTTTGTTGTCACTGAGGGGAAGCTTTTGGGACACATAGTGTCAAAGCAAGGAGTCAGAATAGACCCTGAAAGGATAGAAACTATTCAAAAGGTACTTCCTCCCAAAAAATTGAAGGGCATACAGTCATATCTAGGATAGATCAATTTTGTAAGAATATTTATTGCCAACTTTGCAGAATTGGTTAAACCTATTGTCAAATTACTGAAGAAAAATGTAAAGTTTGAATGGGACCAAGAGGCTTAGTTAGCCTTTGAAAAAATAAAGCAAGCTATTCAAGAAGCACCAATCCTTGTATCCCCTGATTACACAAAGCCCTTTTCTTTTTTTACTTTTTCTTCATTCCATACTATTGCAGCAGTTTTATTACAAAAAGATGGTGAGGGATTTGAACATCCCATTGCATTTTTTTGCAAGTCATTGCAGTCAGCTGAATTAAACTATCAATTGATGGAGAAACAAGCATATGCTCTACTGAAGGTAGTCAAGGATTTTAGGCCTTATTTGGTATCTGCAAAAATAAATGCATATGTTCCTCATGCTATTGTCAAGGACATTTTGGTTCAGAATGAAGTAACAGGGAAAAGGTGTAAATGGATAAATAAAATTCGAGAGTTTGATCTAGACATCCATATCACCAAATTAGTGAGGGGGTTAGGATTGGAAAAGTTGATGACAAAAGAAAATTTGGATTTGGTCCAAGTTGAAAATGTTGATACTAATGAGAATTCCTTGACAAGTATTGATATGCAACCCTGGTATGTTAAAATTGTATATTTTCTGAAAAATGCTAAATGTCTAGATGATTTGAATGACAACCAAAGGAGGAGTTTGAGATTGCAAGCTCAGAAATATGTTTTGTTGCATGGAGATTTGTTTTGGAAAAATAGAAATGGGATCCTGTTACTATGTCTTGACAAAGGTCAATCAGAGAAGGTATTGAAGGAAATGCATACTGAAATCTATCGGGGGCACTATTCTGCTAGGTCAATAGCTCATAAAATTCTAAGGGTTGGATATTATTGGCCTGGTTTGTTAAAAGATGCTTACACTTTTGTCAGGAAATGTGAGCCATGCCAAAGGTTCTCAAGTAAGATGAAGTATTCAGGAGCATTATTGTTAAACCCTGTAGCAGCAGAGGCTCCCTTTTCTATGTGGGGAATGGATTTTATAGGAGAGTTTGCTGAGAAATCAAGTGGGGGGCATAGTTGGATTTTGCTAGTAACTGATTATTTCACAAAATGGGTGGAGGAAATCCCAACCAAAAGAGCAACGAGTGTTGTGGTAATTGATTTTCTGATGGATAATGTAATTACAAGATTTTGTGTTCCCCTCAAGTTGGTAATGGATAATGCCATGTGCTTTAGGTCTGAAGAATTTACTAATTTCTGCTCTAATATGGGAATTTTTGTCTTATTCATCCCCATACCATCCTCAATCCAATGGTCAAGTGGAGTCCAACAACAAGAGTATCTTGCAAATTTTGAAAAAGACTTTGGAAGGGAATAAGAGAGCTTGGCATGTTAAATTGAAACTTGCCCTCTGGGCTGATAGGATCACTGTCAAGAAAGCCACTAGAAAATCTCCCTTTGAATTGGTTTATGGTATTCAATCAAGAATGCCTGTTAATAATTTGCTCCCAATTTATAATTTTATCCGAGATGAAGAAATGGAAGTTTCTAAACCTATGGAAGAAAGGATGGTTCAGTTGGTAGAATTGGATGAAATAAGGAGAGAAAGCCAAAGAGAAAACATTAAATTGCAACAAAAAATGAAATATATTTTTGACAGAAGGGTGGATGAGAGAAAGTTTCAGCCTGGTGACTTTGTACTACAATGGAATACCAGAGCTGAAGACAAAGGTAAACACAAGAAGTTTAGATCGTTATGGATAGGGCCTTTTATTATATCCTAGATCTTTGGAAAAGATTCTTATCTCCTCAAGAGTCTAGATGATGAAGAACAGGAATTTCCAGTGCATGGACAATTCCAAAAAAAATTCCTTAATTAACCTCTCTTTTCCATGCACGGTAGTACGTATTATATGTCTAGGTGTGTTACCTTTCTGTTGAGTGTTTGTTTCCATTTTTAGGTTAGTCTGGTTTCTGGTATGCTCCCCTACAGATCTGTTGTTCTTGTTATAAACCAGTGTTTAAACTTCCTCAGAGAGAGCCACTATTGGTGCTATTTCATGTTTGAAAGTTGTGCCTTGTAAGTTTCTTGAGGTCCCCTGTCATCTATCTTGTCCAAAGTTTTGAAATCATGGTTAATAAATTATTTTCATGACCAATGCAATTTCTATTCTAACCCTTGACCTAGTTGAAAAGGATGAAAAACCCCTTGTTTCATGTATTCTGATATAATTTTGTTTTTAAAACCCTGAGCATTGAAATGTTTTCTATTTTCACCTTACTTTTTCACTTAATTCTTGTAGAATGGGTTAATTTTTAAGTGGTCATGTTATTAAGTTGGCATTGTTCTAACCCCGCGATCGACATATTCATTTTCCTAAAAGTCCTAAATCTTCTTATGTTGTAAAACCCGTTAAGTATCATGTTATTTTGCTTAAACTTACGGTTGTCGCTTTCCTTCATAAAAAAGATGCATACAAAATAACTATCAAGGGAACGGGTCATAGAGCCACGTGGAATATGGTAGGCCAGAGTGTTTTCATAAAGGTAAAGATAAAAGGAGGACAAGTTAGATTTAATCTAACGGCTGGCGTAAATCCTTATGGTGAAGATGCGGTTGAATTACTCATCAAGGGAAAGCGATGAGATGACATGTGTCATGGGTGGGTCCAAATAATTGTGGAGATGAGTTGGATAGTGTCTATGTCAGCCTTAATCTGATGGTTGTCATTTATTCCATATAAAGTAACTGTTAAAGATCTAGGCATCAAGGGAAAGCGACAACTTGACACCTGTCCTAGGTGGATCCAAGGAATTACGAAAGTGAACAAGACAAAGCTTATGTAAGATTTCAATCGATGGTTCTCATTTATTTCATATGCACTAATAGTGAAGATCTCGACTTCAAGGGAAAGAGAAAACTTGACATGTGTCCTGTGTAGGAAAGACTTGTATGAGCTGTCAGATGCAACGAAATACATCAGAATCAATGATCATAATTCAAAGATACCAATTCAATGTTTCTGAACCGTTAACCATGAAGAGTTTAAAGTGGACTGAAGTAATGGAAAACGTGTATGCTCTGAAGTAAAATTTATTTCTCACCAGTGATGGGATCATTATTTACTTAAATTTTTTTTGTTTTCTCAACACAATTGTTGAGTTACGAAGAAAAAATGAAAGTTGCAGTGGTCGAATTCAAAGCTATTTGCAAAATGGGTAATTTACAAGTGTGTTTTCAGTTTCCCTTAAATTTTGAAGAGTTACTAGGGTTCACAATTTGTCCATCTTGTCATGTTGCCAAATTTTTAAGACTGTAAAGCTTCAACTTTTTTAAAAAAAAAGGAGAAAGGTCACCTAGGAGAGAGTTCTCAAGCAAGGAAAATTATCAAGACAGAGATGTTTGTGATAATTTTTTACAACAATTTACTGAGATAACCAACAATCCAACTCAAGAAAAAGAGATGATTCCCAAGAACCCACGAGTCAAGCTTGGTGATGGTCTTTATGATCTAGGGAAATGGATCAGGGATGCAGATATAGAAATAGCGGGTCTAGAATTGTTTAGGATGCTTTTTAGTCAAAGACATGCTTGTGTCCCAAACAGTAATGTGTGGCAATTTGATGTAGATAAATTGGTCATGCCCGGGGTTCTTAGGGATATAGATTTATTAATGAGATTGGCTGATAAATATGATAATATAGCCAGGGTAATCAGGGACAAAAATGGATACGTTATGGTCAACATAATTGTTGATGAAACTAAAAATGTCTTTAAATTGAATGATGAAAATAGCCCTATGGATATTATCTATTTCAAAGAACTCACAGCAATTTATGAAGCTCAAAGGGATTATTTAAGAAATGGGCCCTTGATAGATTGTTTTAACAAAATTGGGGATTTGGTTGTGGTAGGTAAAAATACCAAGGAGCTATTCAAGTTAGACTACTTTTCTCCAAAGGCCATAGGAGTTTACAGGGCCTTGTGTCAAATTTTGGGTGATGATCAAGAAAAGGAGATGCCCATCCACTATATGTACATGGTAGTACATATTTTACACCCTCATCTAGTAGTGACCTTTGATTTTTCTCATTATGTGGCAGACTTGATACATGAAGTCTTAACAGGAATCCAAGCCGAAAAGGTTACTAAGCCTTTCACTTGGTATTCTTTTCTAATGTACATGTTGTTATTTAAGGGGCAACAATTTTTTGAGAAGGAGATGGAGTTGGTCAAGATCAAAGTTGATGAACAAATGCTAGTGCAACTGTGGAATGCAGATATGACTTGGGAAAATCAAGAGGCAAGTTACATTACTTTTGATAGATGCTTTGCTACAAGAATCAGGAATCTTTTGTTGGACGATGATCCTAGGATACCTGTATCACTGTTAGAATTATTGAGACCTAAGGATTATGATCAAAATTTGAACATAGTACATAATTGGGAAGATATCATCTTGTATCTAGCTTCCATAGTTTTTAGGGTATATGGTTTCAGGGGAATCCCTTATGTATTTCCTTATAGAGTGCCTATGAAATTAGGATCGGCTGAGATAATTAGACAAATTGGAGGCTTGCGGGATAAGGCATTTACTGGAAAAGGGAGAGGAACTATTTTTCTTACTGTTACAATAGCCCATCAATTTTTCATTACAAAGGGAGGATGGTCACACATGCACAAATTTATGGCCCCTTACCATTTAACCACAGCTTTATCTAGGTGTGCTGATCTTGAGGCTTTTATTATAGGTATGTTCAGAGAAAAGACAAAGTGCCTGGTATTGAACCATCAATTCAACTTTCCTAAATATATTATCAGAAATGAATTTGACATAATGGAACAAGCCATTAGGAAAGAAAAATGGCTTGCATACAAGAAGAGCCTGGACTTTGTAAATCTCTTTGAAAAATTGTATGACCCATTGAAGGTATTCCAACCTTGGGCAAAGAAAATAGATTCTCTGATGGAAATGTTTGAAGGCATCATGGAAGAATTGAATCAAAAAAGGGAAAATATCATACAAGCTGAGCCAGAAAGGGCAAAAGCTATGATGAGCAGAATAGCTCCAGTTAGAAATGTTCCTTCTGGGAAATGTGTGGTATAGGAGAGAAAGGGGTATAAGGCTATATTGCCGCAAACAGAGAAGATTTTGGTTCCAAAAGGAAAAATTCCATTGGATCCCAGTACTCAATCACAACTTTCTCCCAAGAGGAAAAAGATAGAAGAAGAACAACAAGAGCGACAGGTAGATGTGTACTCTCCTTCACAATCCCCATTGTACATTGACGAGCAATATGTGGCAGAGCAACTGGTGCATATGGGAAATGCTAGGCAAATAGTTGTCACAGCTCAAGAGCTATAGGAAGGTATGCTTGAAGTCCCCAAAAATGCAACTTTAGACCTAACTATATCAGAATATGTTGGGAAGGAATTGGATCATTTGACATTACAAGCCAGCAATAAATTTCTCTCTAATGATAAGTTTGTTAAGACTCAAGCATTCCTGCAATTTTTATGGAGAACTCATATAGATGAGTTTAAGAGAAAATGCCAACATTAGAAAACTGAACAACCAGAGAGGAGCTATGAAGAGATAGAAAATGAGCTCAAATTAGAGATGATCTCTAGATTTGAAAAGATTACTCCTGAGCAAGGAAGAGCACTGGTTCAAATGGAAAGAGTACTACTACTCCCAGAGTGGGATCTTGTAGATGCTGTTGTTTTTGATGCAGTGAGGAAAAAGTCCAAGACTTTCTATGCTACTGAGTTGGAAGCTAAACAAACTTCCAAAGGAGTAAATTTTAGTGAGGATCATGCAGCCCTTGTCATGTGGCACCTAAGGAAAAGAGATCCCAAGAGGAACAATAAGGATGATCAAACTTAATAGGTGGGTAGCCTTATTGTAAGTAGGGTCTCAGATACATCAGCAACATAGGAAGCTACCACCACTCTTGAGGTTGCAAAGTTTAATTTAGAGGTGGAAAAACAAGAGATGAGGAGATCTTGATCCTGACTGAAAATTTTGGGAAGACATTGAAGGAATACAATGAGGAGGTATTGAATTCCATTGAAAAGGATAAGGTGATTTCCACCTTGCAGGGTATGCAAAAGGCCCATGTTACCCCTCCAATAATGCTAACACAGGATCCTCATTGACCTTCTTCATCTAGTCCATTTTTTACTTATCCCCCATCCCCTGCACCAATGAGCCCCACTACTCAAGCATTCATTGATGCTAAGCAAGCCAAGTTAGAGGCTACAAAGAACAAGTTGATTGTTGAGAGAACTAGGTTGGAGAAAGAAAGTGAAAAGGACCTTGAAGAATCCCCTAGGTATAAAGAGGCAGAAGATCTAATAAAGCAGAAACGTGCTGATAAGATATATTCCAACCTTAAGCAGTGTGCATTTGAAATTGATTTATCTAATCTTTATCTAATGGGAAAAAGGATTTCCAGAATAATGGATAAGAATGATAAAGATAAAGAAAGTTGGGGATCAATAGTTGACAATTGGAAATTGAAAAGGGCCGATGTGAAGATATTCTATTCCATGTCCAAGGAACATAACAATGTTGATATTGCCTTGACCAATAGTCACAAGTGCCTCAAGCTGATGACAAACATAGAAACCAATAGGATTATGGTCATTCAAGAGGTAGAGACTCTAAGAAGGTAGTTTTCTAAAGATAAATATGATTTGTTCCCCAACATGTTCAAAAAGAGTGGGGACATAAAAAATGAAGCCCTGTGGTTGAGGTAGTTAAATGAGGCACTGACAAACAGGACAAACAGTATTGTTAAATTGAAAAATACAGGTTGGTTATTCAAGTCTATTGAAGTTATCACTAATGCCCGGGCATTTTTTGAGTCTTGGGAAGTAGAGGTTGAGAAGGATTATGTTGGTTGGGAGGAATTCAATACTCAAAAGGAGGATGTTATCAATTTCAAATGGCCAAGTGATGAGGTGTTCACCTCTTGGAGAAGCCAGTATCAAGTAGTTGATCTAGGAACATAAACTGGTAATGTATGAATGACATCAAGTCCCAGCGGTTGCATAATAGTTAGAAAAGATGAGTGTAGAGTGCCACATCAGCAAAGATGCCAGACCCCTGATGATGAAGTCCTAACATTTTGGAGCAGTTATAAGTTTTGAAGCGGTCCAAGGACAAAGTATCAAAAGTGTCTTATGCAAAGACTGGTTTTTTCTTTTTGCCTGCCTTTTTGTCCTATCTGAGGGGTCTAACTTTTGTCTTATAGATTAGTCATCTGAAGCTTGTTGGATCTTTCATTCTTGAAATATTCCAAGATGACTAAGGCTGCCTTTAAGTAGGAAGTGGTAATATTGTAACAGGAATGGTAAAATAAAAACTGCAAAGCAGACTTCTAAATTGTGTCTGAGCTTTGGTTTTGAGTCTTTGAATGTACTGATGTCAAGTTTATATTAATGAAATAAAATGGAATCTCCATTTTACACCAATGATGTCTTTTTTTATTTGCTCTTAATTCTTGTACGTTCAATTTATAAGGCAATTTGAGTATACTGGTTATAAGGTAGCTATGTCATTGTCAGTGAGTTGCTTTCAAGGAGAGTTTAAATCTTGTAAGTGATTGCAGGGGGTTAGGGCTTATGCAGGAATTTGATACAGGGGTGTGAGGATGAGAGGATAGTATGTAAGGCATTCCATCTGAGGTTTTGTTAATATTTCAATTAATTATCCCAGATACATGTGTGTTTATTTTGACTCTATGACCCATGATTAAGCACTGGCCAAAATGCTGACAAGTGGTTGTTATCATCAATCCAATATTAATCAATCTTTATGTTTTGGTAATCTCAAATACATGTTTAGTTAATTGTATTGAATATAATTAACTTTAGTGATTCCTTGAAGAGAGAACCAATAGGTTAGCCTTCCTAGTTCTTAGAACTAAAAACAAGAAGGATTTTAAATCCTTGATCCACTATAAGATTCTCTGTGAATTAGTGACTCTGAAGATAGGTGCACCCACTTGAGTTTGTGGAGATCAAAGTGAAGAAGGATAACATCCTTGTTAATTAACCCTGTTCATGTATGAATCTGAGTTGGGAATAGAGGTTCAGGCATTTATTGTTGTTTGAATTGATTCCTACAAGAAAAAGAGGTAACAACTTCTATGATTATAAGAGAGAGCATCCATACTAGACACATCTCCATTTTAAGTTGCATCATTCTCAATATCAGCATCACTAGGTATAACCTCATGTGTGTAACCACCTAAATTTGGTCTATTCCAACTATGGACCATATTTTCTCTAAGTGTGATCATACCCTTGATTATGTCCAAACGACCCTGTTACTGCTTGGCATAATTCTTTAATTCAATTTAATGTCCTAGGTTATTTTTATCACTAATTTATATTACTATTATAGCCATATAATTCAAATCAATTTTGACCAATCAAATCAAACATGGCTATAGTATTTAATTATAAAGGAATTAAATAAATCCCTAAATCAATTACCCACTTTCAATTAACTCATTCCCCTAGCCTATTTAATTTAATTAAAATGTCTATAGTCCCCTAATTATTAAAAAGAAATATCATTGTTTAAATAATTAATTCCTATATTTTTAAATGAATTAAATAAGTTTATTTCATTTATTAATATTCCCCTAAACCCCAACCTAACCTATATCAACCACTTCTACCCTGGGTTCTAACCCTTCTCAACCCATTCACCCTTGCTAATCTAATTCTAATCCTAATCCTTGTCCCAACCCACCTCCTAATGTTGTCACATTCCACTAAGGAATGCTTAGCAACTCAACCCACTTGAGAAAGTCCACTTTCTCAAGCTTGACTTCCTTAAGGTCCACTTTCTCAAGCCACTCTTTTACACTCTACCTTGCTTCTTTAAGGCTTTCATTAATGCCTTATTTATGAAGATTCCTTAAGCCTATGTCTCTATCATGCCTTATTAATGTCTTGGGCATTAATGGCTCTTACACCTCCATTAATGAGCCCCTTCACTCATTAATTCATCTTGTCCCCCCTCTCTCTCTCTCATTCTTCTATAAATAGAAGCCATTTTTGAGAGTAAATAAGCCTTCACCTTAGATCAAAAATACATTGTTATGCTATTGGATTAATATTAGAATCATATTTCACTTATTATTCCATGATTTTTCATTGTTTATATTCACATGCTTAGAGCTAGAATGCTTTTTTTTCATCTTTTTAGCTTATTTTAATCTAAAAATCCTTCATGCTAGGTTGTATTCGTCACTGATTGTAGCATATTCTGAGGGCTTATATGTTACCAATCACACTCTTCCTAGTTAGTAGGCAATAGGTCAATATTAGGTGGTTTTACATGCTTGTCTAACCATTTTGAACTAATGAAATGACTTATTGAGTGCTTGTGTCTTTCTCAATAGGTTCCCAAATACACATGCACATTTCTGGTGCCCACTGTGGGGCATGATTTTCAACTTGGCCTCATTTTCTAACATTTTTTGCCAATTTGCATGCTCAAGATTCAGACACAGAATCATTTTTAACCATTCAAAATTGCATCCGGGATATGCCATCGCACCACAGAAAAGTCAAATCGCATCCGGGATTTCCCGGATCATTTTTGGTTTTGGCTCGCATCTGGTCAGCATTGAATTGTATTTGGTAAGGAAGCTTGTATGCAAGATACTACATCGCATTCAGTAGGATTTTAGGATCACATCTGGTTTGAAAGCTTGTGTATTTCATTTGACTAATCCTAACAGTTTGCCAAGTGGTGTTTTTGGTGTTTTACAGCCTAACCAGTGTTTGCAGGTATTTTTGGGAGGTTTTCATGGAGTTGCACT
>MU225178.1:688044-719903 GCA_018584345.1 Thuja plicata | reverse complement strand
CTATTTACTTGTTTTCAAAATTAAAACACATATTCCAATTTGTCACTAAACTGACTAGAGGATTATGCTCTTTTCCTTTTAAGGAAAATCAGAAACTCATACATCAGTTTATGGATTGAATGGAATTCTGGGTAAATGAACAAACAAACACATCGTTTAATTCAATTTGGGATAAGTAAATGAACAAGACAAAGCACTAAATATGTGGGTTAATTGAACAAGTTCAATCGTATAATTTTCTTTTGGATCAGAAACAACACAAATCATTAAATCATTGTGGTAATTGAACAAGGAAAAATTTCCCTTTTCAAGAATCTTGTTTTCTTTAAAATAGGAACAATTAAATCAAGCTCAACATAGCTTGAGGGAATGAACTATGTTTTGAGTTCTTTGGGAGAAAACGGCATGGACTAGAAGAGTATGCTCTTCTTCTTTTGAAGAATCAGAAATCTAGAAATCCTAAGCTCGCCAATCCTGGTTACCTATCATTTAAACAATAGAGGGCCTGCTGGTTGAGGAAAAAATTTCCAGGGAATGACCCAAGTGAGGACAGGTCTTATGCTGACCCTTCCAACTCACTATAAATAGTTGCTTCCTTGTAGACCAAAGCCTCAGAAGACAGAACTGGTTTTGTTCTTGGAATTTTTACATCATTCCTTGAACATATCAGGGTATATATAGAGCAGAGCCGCTTGAATCTTTCTTGCGAGACTATATATATTCAGGTACTCATAGGGCTATACGCCTCAATTTTTCCTTGTGCAATTCTATGGGGGACAATTTTGAATGGATTGCCCAATAATCTACAAACAACTTCAACTGAAAGAATACCCAATTCATCCCTGAAAGGGTGATAATATTTGTGCAAGGCAAAAATTAATTTCCCCAAGACACTCATCATATCGTGCCCTCACTTGCGTTTGGATTTAGCTAATACAGCATCATGACTGGGGCCATTGTGTGCTTGGTGATGGCTATATTCTGATTAGCATTTGAGTGTGTACCTAAGTCAACAAGCAAAGATTTTCATCCTCCACCTAGAAAATAGGATAAAGTGAGTGTTTGTTTCACCCCCTTTAACAATGCAAAACTATTTGACATGTTCAAAAGATCATTAAAAAGATAAGCTCCTCAAAACAATCAACAAATTTCAAACCCTAGAGTACAAGTTTTTTTCACACCTTATGACACCTCTTGACGAAATCTAGAAACAAACACCTTCACGCACTTCGAAAATGAACTTTTCAAAACTGACCCAAATTGACAAAGACATCATAAAATTGTATCCTATTTTTCCAGAGTCATATTCAGTATTTATCATCTGGTATTTAGGATCGTATTTGGTCAGCAAGAGGTCACATCCAGATTCTAGGATCATATCTAGTGGCATCAGAGGCTCGTATCTGGGAGCTTTCATTCAGGATAGTGGGTATTTGTGCTAGTTTTTCTTAGGAAGTCTCAGTTGCTTAGGATACCCTTTTTTCTCTTTAGCTGGTTCCTATTGTCTCTTCTGGTCTCCCTGTTGTTATTTTCAAACACTTTTGAAATGTCCACCTTGCATGCTTAGTCAGTCTTTCACAATCGGTTCAATATGTGTCGTCTACCCATTTTCTACCAACAACTTGATTCCCATCTCACTATCAGAGCATTCTAACCCTCTGACACTAGAATAATTTACATCCACCAACAACAAACAGTTACTTCTACCTAGACACGCCCACTTGAACAATCTAAAAACCATACTTGCACTATTGGGAAACATTAACGAAGTTGAGAAACAAACTTCATGGTTAACACAAGATGCAACCAGTACACAACTAAAGGATCAAAAGTGCCTCTTAAGACACCACACTTCCAAGGAGAAACTTCTCATAGTTCCCTTTTTGATCTAGATTCACCTCTAATGGATAGCCATGCTAACAACTAGAGTAAGGCCTTTGAGGGTTATAATGATGGAAAACAAGCACAATCTGAAGGCACAAAAGAGGAAGAAAGACCCAAGTTTGAATATAATCCATTTGGATCCGACAGTGAAGAAGAGATCACTGAAGATGAATATGAAAAATTCAAACAAAGTAAATGGATCTACAAGCTATTGGAACAAATAATCGGTGATGACAAAGAAAAGTACTTCCTCCATCTAGCATCCTTAGGTGTCAAACTACCCAAGGATTACAATGTGGACGACCACAAAGAAAAGGAGGTACCAAACCCAATATCTATTCTAACCAAACAGCTTAATCTAATGCAAACAGAGCTCACCAACCTCAAATGAGAGAAGGACAAACCTAAAATGAAATACTCTTTGGACGCCATTTGTCCATTTCATTTTGACAAAAGTATCACTATGGTCCCATTTCCTCCTAATATGGCAAGGCCAAAGTATGACAAGTACATAGGAGAAACTGATCTGCATGACCATGTAAGAGAATTTTTTGCTCTAAGCATTGAGTACATGCACAAACCCACTTACCTCATGCGACTATTTCCAGGAAGTCTAGGAGGTAATGCCATGGAGTGGTTCTCAAAATTGAGCCCTAAAGTCAAAACATTTGAGGATTTGATGCAATGGTTCATTCAACATTACTCCTACAACATCCAACATGACATCACTATAATGGACCTATGCAACGCCAAACAGAAAATTGGAGAATCCTTCACACACTTCCTACAAAGATGCAGGAAGATTTTTGCAGGATATTCAAGGGTCATTCCTGAAATGGAGAAGATGGAAATCTTCATTAATAATCTAGAGCCTGAACTAAGCTATGCTCTACAAATGCAAGATTCTCCTAGCTTCGATAGGATGATTAAAAATGCCCTTTGTATTGAGGAATTCATGGTTAAAAGGGAGAAAATCACCCTTCAAAATGAAAACAAAGGCAGTAACTCCAACTCCAAGCCTAAAAGGTGGAAACAAAACAATAATGTTTTTAATGATAGAGTAGTTGATGCCTCTAACATTAATTATAAACCTAAATCATTCAATCTCACCAATGGCATGCAAGCAAGCAAAGAGGCTAAAGTAACACCTCCCATTCCCAAGGAAAACAATGATAATAACAAGGAACAAACCTGGACTTCAAAACCCCAAATAACATTCACTCATTTGGGGGAACCTCTTGAGACTGTCTTAAATACATTGGTGGATAAAAAAGTTCTTACAATTCCTGATTCTAAACCATGGGAACCAATGGTCAAACCCAGATGATGGGATGATAATTCCTATTGTATCTTCCACAAAAACAAGGGACATAAGACTAATAATTGTCTCAAACTAAAACATGTCATCCAAGACCTCATCGAAGGAGGTAAGATCAAAGTCGATGGACACAATACCAATGAGGATCACACAGCATTTAATAAACCCTTCCCTAATTATAATCAAGGGGAAACATCTAAAAGGAAAGGTAATGAGATAAACTACACCTATTCCAAGAGTGACAATGTGATTAATATGCTCAATATCAAAACTAAATCCCTCAATATGGTCACGATTAAAGGAGCCTCATCCTCCTCAAATTCTATAACACAAAGCCAAGCACAAGTTACAATCAAGGGACCTCCAAAACAAACATCCACATCAAAGGTTCCTATTATAACTATCCCTAAACCAGCAGCAAAACATGTGGTCACTATCCCCGGAGTAAAATATGACTTGGTAGACCAATTGCAACGAACCGCTACCAAAATTTCCATCTTTGAATTGCTCAAGATATCCACTGTGCATAGGGAAATCCTAGAAAAAGCTCTACATGTTGCTAATGTTTAAAATTATATTGATATAGACAAGTTTCAAGCGATGGTCAATCACATCTCAGCGCCACACTATCTCTCATTCTCTGAAGAAGATGACAAGTCATTGACCCATCCACACAATCATCCCCTCCATATTGAAGTTCTTATTCATAAATCCCATGTTAGATGCGTATTGATAGATGGAGGCATAGGATTGAATATCTGTACACTAGATCTCGTTAGGAGACTAGGTCTCTCAGAACAAACAATTGACACTAGAAACAAAATCACCATCAAATCATATGATGAGGAAGAAAGATACTCCAAGGGTCTTATTTCTCTCCCTATTAGAGTTGGACCAATTGAGAGGAATGTCATATGTCAAGTTTTGGATTTACCACTGGCCTACAATATTCTACTAGGCAGACCATGGATTCATGAGATGCAAGTTGTACCATCCATTTATCACCAATGCATCAAGTTCCCACATAATGGGATAGAAGTGACAATTCCTACGGATGCCAACTACACTTGCAACAATATCAAAGAAGGTAGCATGATCCCAGACAAAAAAGAGGCTATGGGTGCAGTTTCTCCTGAAACTACCAAGGACATGGTTATGAAGAGTTTTAGCAAAACTTTGAAACTCAAAGAAACGGGTATGGGAGAGTACAAGCTAGACCTGACTCCTTCATTGACAAATCTTCCAGTGTCACTGAGATCCTATGGAAAACCGTCATCAACATTCACACCTCTAGCATTCAAAGAGCCAGAAGTACATAAGACAACTGGCATGATAAAGGCATCTACATCTTCTTCAGATAAAATAGAAGAACAGGCAGTCTTGAACTAGCTTTACAAAGGAGAACCAGTGAACTTTGAGTTCAAAAATGTATAGATATCCCCAGAGCAGTATGGAAAGGGATATGATTTCCTCAAACAAATGGGTTACAAAGGAAAGGGACCTCTAAATGACACAGGACAAGGGATCATTGAACCCATACCCATGGAGTTCCACCTCAACAAAGATAAAATAGGACTGGGCTTTAATAGTCAATCCAACAAACCTACTTCAAAAGAGTGTCCACCTTCTGAAATAGGGAGTGATAAAATAGATGAGATAGTATCAGAACCATGGCCTTATGAGAGATTACTACATATTGGTATAGAGAATCCTAAATATCAAGGAGAACGCTACATACCTAGCTTTGAGGTACCCCCAGATCTTCACACTCCGTTGCTAGAACAACCTCCCATTCAAGAGGTAGGAGACACCATAGCAACAATCACTCAAGAGGAACCCTGGCCACAGAATTTACATCCTAACTGGGGGAAATTGGTCACAATTTCACATGTCCTTGACTTACCTCACTTTGATCTAAAAGAAGCTAACCAATTCCATCAAATAAACATTACTGAATATTTAAATAGATCTGATGATGATGTCATAGACTCTCATGACTATGAGTGGGATTGGCTATCTATTGCCTCCAAAGATATTGGGATAGATACAATACACATGTTTGTAGCTTCCTCAACTCCTAGTAAATGACCGGACACTCCTTTCAATGATACCAATCCTCCTGAAGTAGAAGAAGAGTTCCTTCCTCCAATCATTGATGGAGACACTGGTGAATACATAACTCTAGAATAATTCCATAGGCTACAAGAAAGAAGCCTCCTTTTACAAAGGGATGATGATGAGATATCTACTAACAAGTCGCTAGAGTTTGATCCATATATAACTAACAATGACCCTTTTAACAATGATCTTACTCTTATTGATCTAAACATCGAATATATTAACTTAATAGATCATGTCATGTCGGTTAACAGTTTTGATGCTAACACAATGTTGTCCTTCCCAGAATCTAACTCCCTAAAATTGGTACTTCCAGACCTAATTGATTGGACTAAAATAGATCATATTCCTATCCTCGAATTTCCCAATGACCACTCCCTAGCTTGTTACCTTAATGCTTGTGAACCTCACCCTTCTTCCACCAATGCAAGGAGTGAGAACATGTCACAAGAAGATATCAAGTTTCTTAGTCACAAATGGATCAATAAAAAGAAAAAGCAGACTGATGGTGAAAACCACTATGTGGCAGTATTAGATCCCAAAATAGTAAATTAAAAAGACATATCCAATGGTGAAAACCTCTTAGAGGCACCAAAGGATGAGACTCTTGATATCCTCCCTGAACACTTTCAGGAAAGATCTTCAGTATTGATTGAACCAACATAGCCAGTTAAATTGGGCACTGTTGAAGATCCTCATATAGTTCATCTAGCACAATCTTTATCAGAAGAAGAGAAGGTACAATTCACAGAGTTCCTAAGGGAGAAAAAGATCAAAATCACCTGGTCCTACACTGATATGCCAGGGTTGGATCCCAATCTCACTATGCACCACTTATCTATAGCTCCTAGGATCAAGCCCGTGAAACAAAAACTTAGAAAAATACATCCTTGTGTTGCATTATTGGTGAAAGTAGAATTGGAAAACTTGTTGAAAGCTGGATTTATTTGAGTCATTGCCTATGCAACATGGATCTCTAATGTGGTTCCCATTTCTAAATCTGATAAATCTATTAGGATCTGTACAAACTTCAGAGACCTCAACAAAGCATGTCCAAAACATGATTTCCCTCTACCAAAAATTGACATGATCATAGATCTTATAGCAGGCTTTTAGATGTATTCATTAATGGATGGATTCTCGGGCTATAATTAAATCAAGATTGCCCCTAAAGATCAAGAGAAAACCACATTCACATGTGCATGGGGAACATTTTGTTGGAACGTCATGCCATTTGGGCTCAAGAATGCCAATGCAACATATCAAAGAGCTATGACAATAATATTCCATGACATGATGCACAAGAACATGGAAGACTATGTCGATGACACACTGGAAAAATCTAAGGAGAGAAATACTCACATTGCTGACTTAAGAAAGATATTGGATCAAATGGAATAGTTCCAACTCAACCTCAATCCAAAGAAATGTGCCTTTGGGGTCCAATCAGGCAAGCTCCTAGGGTTCATAGTATCAGCAAAGGGAATCAAGGTAGATCCTACAAAGGTAAAAGCTATTCTAGAGATGACTCCTCCATGTAATATTAGTCAAATGAGGACACTACAAGGGAGACTCCAGTCTATCAGAAGATTCATGTCCCAACTTGCAGATAAGGCACAACCCTTTACTAAGCTACTACATAAAGGGGTTGCATTCAAATGGGATGAACATTGTGAAGAAAATTTTAGAGAATTGAAGGGGTACTTGGCTACTCCACCTATTCTTATGGTTCCTATTCATGGAAAACATTTGCTCCTATACATTTTAGCTACAGCTACATCCCTAGGAGTATTACTGGCACAAGAAGATGACACAAAGAAAGAACAGGCTATCTACTACATTAGTAGAACTCTAGTTACTTCTGAGCTCAATTATAGTATTATTGAAAAAGCATGCTTAGCAGTCATCTTTGCATCATAGAAATTAAGACACTACATGCTCTCTCATATAGTGAAGCTCATTGCTAAGATTGATCCTCTAAAGTATCTTTTGAGCAGAACAGCATTAACAGAACATTTGGTAAAATGGGTCCTAATTCTAAGTGAGTTTGATATTGAATATGTAGAACAAAGAGCTATCAAAGGATAGGTACTTGCATATCAATTGGCTGATTCACCACTCCAGGATGATGAACCTTTACAAATTGAATTTCCTGATGAAACAATCATGCATCTCACTGAACATCCCTGGAAGATGTACTTTGACGGTTCATTCACTCAACAAGAATCTGGAGCAGGGGTTCTCTTCATAACTCCACAAGGATACAAGATTCCCAAATCTTACAAATTAATTTTTCCATGCACCAACAATATCTCAGAATATGAAGCATTGATTAATGGCCTCAAGCTATCCATGGAATGGAAGATCATTGAGTTACACGTATATGGTGACTCCCAACTAATTATCAATCAAGTCAATGGGGAGTATCAAACAAAAGATGAAAATTTGATGCCCTACAAACAACTAGTTGATGATCTGAAGAAATACTTTGTCTTTGTCACCTTCCAATAGATACCAAGATCAGAGAACAAGGTAGCAGATGCTATGGCTACCTTGGCATCCATGTTACAACTAGAGGAGCATCAATTCTGCTATGACTTCTTGGTGGAAGAAATATCATATCCTACCTTTGCTAACCCTGAATACTAGGTAATATGTGCCTTGAATAACCCAGATCAATCTCGATATGCCATTATCATTGCGTACCTTTTTTACCAAACCATTCCTGCCAATCTATCTCAAAATGAAAAAAGATCCCTAATTAGGACAGCAACGCATTACATCCTCATAACTAACAACCTATATCAACTCAGTCTCGACAGTACACTTCTTCGATGTTTAGAACTTGAAGATTCTGATCTAGCATTAAAAGATGTCCATGAAGGTGTATGTGGATCACACTTGAACGGCTTTTCATTAGCTAAAAAACTGCTCAGAGCAGGCTATTATTGGCCTGCCATGGAGAAAGATGCTATTCAATTTTCAAAAGCATTTCTTAAATGCTAAACACATGGAAACCTTATCCATGCTCCTGCCAGAGAACAAATACCTTTCATAACACATTGGCCATTCCAGAAATGGGCCTTTGACTTGGTTGGACAAATATATCCCAACTCTTCAAATGGACACAAGTTTATCATTACAGCCATTGAGTATTTCACAAAGTGGGTCGAATTCATGCCGCTAATCAAAGCCACTAGAAAACAAGTGGCTATGTTCATTTTGAACTACATTATTTGTAGATACGGGATACCCTCTTCAATTGTGACAGACAATGGGGGCCAATTTAAAAATCAACACATTGATGACCTTTGTGAACAGTTCCATATCACTCAACATTTCTCCTCAATCTATTATCCTCAAGGTAATGGATAGGCTGAGGCATCAAACAAAAACATTCTCAAAATTCTACACAAAACTGTAAGCAAGTCTGGAAGAGACTGGCATCTACAACTAAATCTGGCACTATGGGCCTACAGAACAAGCATCCAAACACCAACTGGAGCCACGCCATTTTCTCTAGTCTATGGCGTTGAGGCAGTATTGCCTATTGAGGTTGAAATCCCATCTTTGCAGATATCTTTACAAGGACTGGTTACTGATGAACAGTACCACATTGATCAAGTAAATTCTTTGGACCTACTAGATGAGCGCAGGCAATGAGTGTTCGATCACCTCAAAGTGTATCAAGCACGTATGTCCAAAGGTTACAACAAAAAGGTCAAACTGCGCAAATTTGAAGTAGGAGATCTCGTCCTCAAGGAGAATCCTAAGAACCAGCCTAACAAAGAGCAGAAAGGAAAGTTTGAACCTAACTAGCTGGGACCTTATGTTATCACTGCTACTTTCAGGACTGGGGCTTATCAATTAGCTACACCTGAGGGAGACGTTCTTCCAGATCCTATCAACACTCTACATTTGAAGCAGTTCTACACTTAATGTTTGGCTAGCAGAGCCTGTACAGCAAAAATTTCTTACAAAATACCAAAAAAATTCAGAAAATTGATCCTGAAGAAATCCAAAAATAGTGGAAAAAGTCCTACAAAATGGGTATCCTTGGTGAAAACCTGGTAAATAGGCACCTTGATCCTACAAAAACATTCAAAAAAGCAAAAATAGCAAAAAATTTGAAAAAGAGAAAAGTGCCTTGATGAGCACCTGGTATAACAGGCATCTTGGTAGCAAAAAGAAGAAAGAGAAAAGATCTTGCCAAGTGGTGAAAACCTAGCAATCAGGCGTCACTTGTGTTCTGCGCTCCATCTATCAATGCACTACTGATACTAGGCCTTCATAATTTTGCTTGTGCTCATACGCTAACTTCATTTTCCTACATGACTATCTTATCCTCGCTTGGGATTTGTCTCCCTTTACATCTTAGGAATAATTCATTTTGCACTAGGGGCATCTTTGTTGGTGTAGTCAATTGCGGTTGCTAGGTTTCTCTAGGCTGGTTTGGCTCACGGACACAATATTCCTTGACACATACAAAACAATGTCACTTTTCAAAAAAACAAGGGTGTCTTTTCAAAACATGGGCATGACATTCAGAGCATTCCTACAAGGCTATACTGGATCGCAAACATGAACGAATGATCCTATCAATGCAAATACATGGAACACCATATTGCTTATATTCTCATTTTCTGATTGATGAATCTTTACTGTGTTTGACATATGGATGAACAAAGTACTAATTAACACACAGTTTGCTAATAGTTTGATTTTGATTCTTTAAATGTCCTGATGATATTTTCAACTAGGGGCATCTAAGTAATTATAAATTTTCTCTGATTGATTCTCAATTGATGATTTGTTATATCTTCTTAGTTACTCAATGATGTCTGCGCAAAGATAAAGAGTCGCAAGGATTGGGGGCATAATGTTTTCTTGATTTTCTGTGTATGGTGATTGTTTAATATGATCCTATAAATTTCACCTTACTTGGATGTTTATGGTAAGAGCTGCCACTATGGGTGGATAGCCGCATATATCTTGATCTTGTTATGTGTAAACTATGGTGAGTTTGGAACAATTTCCTTGTCTATTCTCTGATCAAGATTCTCACTAAGGTATACGAATCATAATGTACCCAAGGATATGAATTTTCAAGGTCATTACAGGTCCAATATCTTTCCTTACTCAGAATCTAGTATATTAAAAGGAAGGTGACTATTTTTATCCTGTTTCTATGCCTTGATGCCTAAGTCAATTTCTGACATTCCCATAAAATATAGTATTCACACTTTCATAATATCAGTGGGTATTAGTGATGGTTGTACTATCTGATTGTATCCATTCCAAAAAGTGCCCAATGATGATAAAAATGTTGCAATATTTTCTAATCAGTGACAAAGTCCTAAGAGTCTGCATATAGCTGCATTTAGAGATTGCATGATGCATTTACCAACAGAAATAACAGCATAAGGAATTTTATACTCAAAAATGGTTTTCTATCTTCTTCTAAACATCAGGTTAATTACATCATCTATATTACTGATATCGAATATCGTTGCACATCCATAGCATACATTTTGCATTCATTGAAAAGAAGAAACTAGAAAATACAAAAAATAAAGCATCCATGTATTGCATTTTTACTTTTTCATCCTAAAAAGTGCATCCATACATCTATTTTGCATATTGAAAAATTAAAAACATACATTTGCATTTTCACATAGGTATTACTTATGACATATTTATTAGTAATAACTCATCACATTCAACTCATAAAATGATGTTATCATCTGCAAAATTAAACTCATCACGAGACCATGAGATCATCACATGTGCAAAAAGTTACATTTATCACATCTATGGAAGCAAAGAGAACTCATGAAACATGTCAGAATCCAAAAACTGCATCAGATACATATCATCATAAACATGGTACAAATCAAAGCATAAAGAGTATTAGTGAGCATAAGGTGTATTAGTAAGCATAAAGAGTATCAGTACACCAAAAATGAATCAGATATATGTGTGAACGTAATGTACAAAAGAGAGGATCTCAGCAGGATCCAAATATACATGTATGATCTCAAAATATACAAACATGATACAACAATATCATCTTTGTCCCACGCCCTCTCCCTGATCAGGAGGAGGAGGAGGTGGTGCAAAAGGTGCTAATGGAGGTGGCATGGCCCCCTTTGACTGTTGGGCCACTCGAGAAAATGTGGGAGCTCTCTGTCCCTCTGGCACTACGGCATGATATAGGGCATAATAATATGTCACCCTGTGTCCCTGATGGACTGTTGTGCGGGCCTGTGCATCCCTCTCTGTCCTTAACCTCTCCATCTACCTATCTCAATCTAACAGCAACACATCTGATATGGCCAGCCTTGACTCTGTTGTTTTGGACCTGGCCTCTAAAGGTGTAATCTGAGCTCGGAGCTGCTCCCTCTCCTGCTCACATCTCGACAAAGGATCTCCATCCCTACCTGGATCCTGATCCTATGGCCTCTCTGGTGGCCCCTGTTGTCACTGCCTCTACTGGTCCCTGGTCAAAAGTGGACCAGGATCTCTCTGTGGGCCCACAAATATGTACCTCTACCATCTTCCCTTCCCACTACCACTAGCACCACCTATATATACGGCCTCTCCGCCACCACCCCTATTATCTCCATCATGTCCATCATTCAGGAGAGGATGCCTTCCATCCCTACCACCATCTCTGCCACCATCGCGGCCCCCATGTCTCCCTAGAGCCCTGTCTCTCTACGCCCCTCCTCTACCTCTGGCAGGTTGATCATCAGGATCATAATCAAGTGGCTCCTCTATACGAGTAATAATCTCCTCAGGCATAGTAAATCATGGAAAAGGATACTGGAGCTTCTCTGCAACATATCCATCTGAAACTCCTGCATCCTCGACATCTAGATGAGGGTCCCAGTCTACTGCCACCATGTCTCAGATCTCCTACGATGCAATCTAATAAGTCAACTGTGCACCCCATAAGGATGCCTCATCTCAAATACAAGCATAAACTGCAACATCCTCTGTACGGCCCTATTGCCAACAATACTGCCTCAAAACTCTAGTAATCAGGAAGCCCTCTATAATGTATCTCATTCGGCCAATCTGATATCTACTCTAGCACAAAAATGGTACCTGTCGAGCATCAAATGTCCACACCTCACAGTCTAAATAAGGTCGCTAGATGACCTCTGTCATGTCATCAAATAGGCGGTGCCAGTACTCGACCTTGCCCAGATGGGGCTGTTGTAAGAGGCCTACATACATATATATGTAGGGCTTCTCAGGTGCCCTCTGCCTATCTACTATTTTCCATGTGACAGGGATGTGCTCCCAGGCCCAAATCTGAAGAATAAGTATACTGACAGTCATACTGCAGGTATGGTGGTATACGACCTCATGGAGCTCTCTGTACATGTGTGCTAATATATAGCTCCCCCAAGAAAAACATCGATGGTGGGCGATCATCTACTCAACCATGCTCACCCAGCCAACTAGAAATCCATGTTGACCTCTATCTGGTATGAGGATTCCACCTACCAATCTGGCTAAGTACACAGATAGTCGATCATAGTGATTGACCATATAATCCCATGATAAGTATCTCCTGTCTATGGTATCATTGTGAAAGAATCATTGTGCAGTCCCAATCACTACGCTAGCTCTGGACTCAAAAAATACCTCATTTCCAACCATCGGTACGTGGAGTATCCTCCAGACATCCTCCGGCATCACAGTAATCTCTCTAGTGGGAAGGTGGAAGGTGTTGTGCTCAGAATGCCACCTCTCTGCCAGAACAGTCAACAACCCATGGTTTACCCTGATCTTGGGTAAACCCATCAAGGAACACAATCCACATCAGATCACAGTGGTCTGCTCATCATCTGACAAATGGCCAGACAATGCAAGAACCCACACAAGATAAGTGCTGTGAAATGCGACTACCTCAAACTGGGCCTGATTTTGGACACAACAATAAAACATCAGCATTCTATCTACAACAAGGGGAAAAATCCTACTCTACTAAAGTTATTCAAAGTTTAAAGGATGTAAAATGATTAAAACATTAAAAAATCTAAGTCTTCTACCAGATGCGATCCTAGAAATACAGGATGTAATTGCGTATACAGGATGCGATCCCTAAAAAATGGGATGCGATCCTAAACGCGGGGTGCAATCCTAATCAAATGGGATGTGATCCCCTGATGAAATTCCTAATAAAACATGACTAAACCTAAGGTATTGGATGTGATCCAGGAAAACCCGGATGCGATGCGGAATCCAGGAAAAATTAGATACGATCCGGGAAAACCCAGATATGAGTCGGGATTGATAGGATGCAATTCAGAATCCCTGATGTGATCCTAACTTCATAAGGCTCTAAAATTGATAAAAATACATGAAATTCAAAAATACCAAATTCACAAGGTAGTTTATCGAGCACTTACCAGCGGCGGGTAGTCAGCTGGTCGCTGGTGTCGGTGACTCATCTCAAATTGGTGCTTCCTCATGGGGACTACCATCTTCGCTGCAGAGCTCTCTAAATTTCTATGGAGGAAAGTGAAAATGAATAGTGAAATGGTAGTTTTGGAGGCTTATATGGGTCTTTTGAGACATTTAGGGTTTCTAAAACTCCTCCCGGACAACTACAAGTTCATTTCTATTCTCTTTTTACTCAATCAGGAACCAAATCGAAGGTATCTACGATGTTTTCAGCAGCACAGTGTCAATTTTGCAACAGTTTCAAAACATACAAATTTGCTTCATTTGTTACCAACATTGGTGATTCTGCACATTTTACCATATATCTCGATCTCAACATCATTTTATCAGCCTTATCACTCATATTTTCACATAATTAACTTGATAATCATGTGTTTATTTTTAAAACATGTCATCTTCTACTCCCCTCTTTCTTGCCCTATCTCTTCCTGCAAGTATTCTATTCTTTTCAACTGAGGGATTTATTTCTTTTCCTTCAATTTCGTTCCTGAGGGGGTATGATCACACTGTTATCAAATAAATTTTTGCTCAAAACAGCATCAAGATGACTTTGTTATCAAACAAACTATGGGCATAACAGTTTCCTTGACTAAAGTCAGAACTGTTGGATAGAAAGCTTTGGTTCTCATAAGTTGATATCTTATGTTTCCTCATTTTAGAATATTTTTAAAGCTCCTGGAAGCTTCATACTAGCTTTTGGATGACAACCAAGTTCAAAATCAGTATTATAATATTTTGACGACAACCAAGTTCAGAAATGGTATTTTTAAATCTTTTATTGATCTTTGGATGACAACCAAGTTCAAAATCAATTCTATCAGTTTGGTTCGATCGATTGCGATACTGATCTCATCAACATTTTGTTCGACAACAAAGAACAAAAATATCAATCTTTTTGAAGTCAAAATTGAAAAATTTCTTTGAATCAATTCGCTGCTCACACATCAATTCAAAGAGGGGCAAATGTAACCACCTAAATTTGGTATGTTCCAACTATGGAGCCTATTTTCCCTAAGTGTGATCATACCCTCGATTATGTCCAAAGGACCCTGTTACTGCTTGGCATAATTATTTAATTCAATTTAATGTCCTAGGTGATTTTTATCACTAATTTATATTAACTATTATAGCCATATAATTCAAATCAATTTTGACCAATCAAATCAAACCAAAATCAAACATGGCTATAGTATTTAATTATAAAAGAGTTAAATAAATCCCTAAATCAATTACCCACTTGCAATTAACTCATTCCTCTAGCCTATTTAATTTAATTAAAATAGCTATAGTCCCCTAATTATTAAAAAGAAATTTTATTGTTTAAATAATTAATTCCTATATTTTTAAATAAATTAAATAAGTTTATTTCATTTATTAATATTCCCCTAAACCCCAACCTAACCTATCTCAACCACTTCTACCCTGGGTTCTAACCCTTCTCAACCCATTCACCCTTGCTAATCTAATTCTAATCCTAATCCTGGTCCTAACCCACCTCCTAATGTTGTCACATTCCATTAAGGAATGCCTAGCAACTCAACCCAGTTGAGAAAGTACACTTTCTCAAGCTTGACTTCCTTAAGGTCCACTTTCTCAAGCCACTCTCTTACACTCTACCTTGCTTCTTTAAGGCTTTCATTAATGCCTTATTAATGAAGATGCCTTAAGCCTATGTCTCTCCCATATCTTATTAATGCCTTGGGCATTAATGGCTCTTACACCTCCATTAATGAGCCCCTTCACTCATTAATTCATCTTGTCCCCCTCTCTCTCTCTCTCATTCTTATATAAATAGAAGCCATTTTTTAGAGTAAATAAGCCTTCACCTTAGATCAAAAATACATTGTTATGCTGTTGGACTAATATTAGAATCATATTTCACTTATTATTCCATGCTTTTCATTGTTAATATTCACATGCTTAGAGCTAGAATTCTTGTTTTTCATCTTTTTAGTTTGTTTTAATCTAAAAATCCTTCATGCTAGGTTGTAGTCATCACTGATTGTAGCATATTCTGAGGGCTTATATGTTACCAATCACACTCTTCCTAGTTAGTAGGCAATAGGTCGATATTAGGTGGTTTTACATGCTTTTCTAACCATTTTGAACTAATGAAATGACTTATTGAGTGTTTGTGTCTTTCTCAACAGGTTCCCAAATACACACGCACAATGTGTAACCTCAAGTTCAAGATATTCCTCATTATTTATCCAATTCTTGATATGCACATAATGTTATTCCCTCAAGGAGGCTGGCCAATGGATTGACTCAAAAAAACAAAGTTCTAGAAATAAACCAATGAAAATAGACTCTTGAAACTCAACACCCCTTGGAAGCTCATCATATGCATCACAAAACCTTTCATAAAACAAAGGTATTGATACATCCCTTCTCCTTCCCACCCTTTTTCTTATAAGCAGTATGTAATCCCTTTGGATGACTTGGTCTAACATTGTAAGGCTCCTACCCAATTCCTCCATTTTTTAACTAGTACATACTTCCATATGGATTTTCAAAATGCAACTCTAACTTGAAGCATGTAAACCTCTATCCACACCCTTTTTCCTTTTCTTAGTGCTTAAACCACTCAATAAGGAAAAATTTATAACTTTGAGAGATAAAATACCTAGATGTGTTGAAGTAGATGCAAAATATACTAATCTGAAGTCACCTCCAAATCACTCTCAAAAACTTTGGTAGAGTCGCCACCTATTTGCAGAGGAAAAGACAGATTATTTGAGAAATCTTTCCCAACTCTAGCCTTCTTTAAATCAAAAAAACCACAACACACCCTTAATATAGGGTCTCATAAAAATTCCTCTCTTGACTATGCTTATAGTCATAGGAGCCCAAATATATTCTTCATCTTCACTGCATGTCCACCTCTTTCTTTGTAGCCTTTTTTTTATTCATGCACATTGGTGCAAATCAGAGAACTCGGAGTAGCCACTCACTACTTGTGAGATAGTATAAATATTTATTTTAAGAACTTTGGACTTTCAGACAATATGAAATGACTGATAAGAAAACCAAACTCACTTGATAAAACATGAGGAATATTTCTTTGTAGCACATGACTTTATAAATGACTCCCTAGTAGAGTCGCCATTTTTTTGGTGTTTGAAAACATTTATGCTTTAAAAGACATCAATTTACCTTGAGACTAATGTTAGGAGTGGTTGGATCCAAGTATGAAATCTCTACAATGTAACTGGATCAACTATAGGGACAAGACTTCCCTCTGCACTTTTGGCTCTGTTAAACCATGGCGGGTACACCTAATCTAGATAGATATTCAACTCTTTACAACTCCCTGTTACTCTAGATTATAACAACAGATAATCATAAGAAAGTACTAAATGCTAACTTAACATTCATTGACTCTCCATTACCATGTAGGATACACAACCAACCACCATAGGATATGAAAGAACTTAGTAAAGGTTTTGATGTAAACTTACAGACTATAACCAAACCAAATCAAACATGTATCAACAAAGGATGTACTAGTTCTTGATCAGTGCCTTATCCATTGGGCAATACTTCAATACAAATGCTAAAATAGAGATACACATATTGGCAAAGACTCAAAGCCATAAATGCAAGTAGTTAAGACTATACACTTCTTATAGAATCCTTATGTAGATAAACCAATTTGAGTCTATGTTATATCCAAAGAAAATTCAATTTGATCCTAGATAAAAAAATATGGAATAGAACATATGCACAGATAAATACTATGTAGTGAATCAAAAGATCCAAAACTCAAAGGGAAAACAAAAAGGAGAGACCTGAAAATAAGAAATAGTTATATTAAGTATGATGAGTCAAATTTATGCATCAACGTGACTGAGAAATTACACCACTCAATAATATGAAAAAGATCAAAAGAACTTTCTATCTTATCTTGAAAATAGTTTGAAAATAATCTGCTATATCCTCGGAACCAAAAGAAATTGAAGCCGCTCTAGGACTAAAAAATTTTGGAACCCCTAACACAATTAAAAGAAGGGATTTTGTAGAAGGAGTAAGCCCTAGGAGAGGGTTATTTGGAAACTATCATTCTATGAAAATAATGTATTCCTTCCTCTCGTCAGCTGATCTTTCTTCAAAAGATCAAGAAAAGATCTGATTGTATGTACCATCGACCAATCGTAATGGTAGAACAGTCACAGCATGGGAAAAGAGTTTCCCAAAAGAGTACCTAGACTAGAAACCCATACCATCCCCATATAAAAATTAATGCATCCAGCAACATAAGAATGTCCTCAGCCACTAATTGGTGTCATTAATTTTGAGCCAAGGACAGAAAACCTATAGCCATTCCCCTACAAATTTGAAACATGCTACCAAAGCTAGAAACCCTCAAGACAGATTTGAAAATTCAAAAATCAATTATAACAGCTATTCTTGGCATGGAAATTAGTATCAATGTCTCAGATCTAACCCTTTCACAACTTTAAAATGCAGCTGTTGATCCTCATTAAGTTACCTGGGAGTCAAGATCTGATCTGGACACGTGGCATCTTGTCGTGATGTCTTCATGGATAAAACTTGACATATTTTCTTTGAGGCTTGGCGTTGAACATCTAATCCACCTCACATCTGACCCTTCTCTTTAATTTTTCTTTAACCCAAGCATCACAATCCCTTTTTATCTCTAAATTTCAAGATCTTTGGCTTAACCTTGGTCTAATCATGAGATTCAAAGATAAAGGCTATCTATAAATTACCAAATTCTTGTCTTGACCTATGGTTTATCGTGAGATTCAGTGATGGCCACACATCTAAAACATGATTAATGGTCCATGTTGAATCTTTGAACACTTTTCTTAACTCCATTTTCATTTCAAGATTCAGTGACAAGGCTTCATCTCATGATCTTTGAATGCTTCCTTTAACTCTAGTCTGATTGCGAGATTCAGAGATAACACATATCTCTAAATCATTGGATAAAAGTCCTGACTCTGGTTTGTTCACAAGATTCAGTGCCACCCCTTGACCCTATGAGTCTCTTGGATAAATTTCTACATCTTGACAAATCTCAGCCTTGTATCTCATGATCATTGAATCCCCTGGCTTGACTTTGACTTATCTAGCAATTCAGCGATAGCCGCACATGATCAACGGTTGGCACGTGATCTCTAAAGACTTTGCCTAACCCCAGGTTTATTTCAAGATTCAGTGACAAGACACATCTCGTGATATCCATATAAAAATCTTAACCATGGTATGGTCTTGAGATTCAAAGATAAATTACATCTTTAAATCATTGAATGCATGACTTAACCCGGCCTAGATTACAAGATCCAATGATAGCCCTCTGATCTGATCTACATCTGCAGTCATCGCTGAATCTCCAAATCTTTTGAGAATTGACCACTACTTTATGAGATTTAGAGATAAATGTAAAATTTCAAGTCTACCTTTTTTTTCCAGATCTCTAAATTTTATATACTTAACCACTAACATTGCAAGATCAGGAGAAAACCATTGCGCCAAGTCGCTGAACATTTGACTAGCTTCAATATCAGTGTAAAGGGGGTGAAAGGGGTAAGGAGATTGTTTGTTAATTGTTGTTTGATTTGATTAAAGAGTGTTGATTTCCTTAACCCTACTTTACATTTAATTGAATTGTGTTGATTGTGTATTGTAATTGTGATTAAGGAGAAGATAAGATGCTCTTCTTTTATCCTCAAATGCATAAATGGAAGATCCAAGTTGATTAACCCCAAAGAAGGATCAATGCACAAATGAATCAACTATTTGAAAAAGAGAGTAAAGAAGGAGATCTTAAATTCTATTAATTATTAAGTAAATATGATTTATTATAGTAATTGAAAAGGATACCTAAAGAAGAACCAACCTTAAAATATTGCAGATCAAAGAATGTTTTTTTCTGAGGTCTATACTCTGTTTCTGGAAAAATTGAAGTATGATCCAGAACCACAATGTAGAGATGAAAAAAACCCAGAAATATTTTTTTGATCTGACACAGTCTTATGAAAAAGGTTGACCTTGACCCACAAATGTCGACCCTGACCCAATAATGTCGACCTTGACCTGCATAGGTCAGACAGAGAATCTGTTCACGGAGCCTGATAGAAAGCCGAAAAGGGTATCCAAATCACAAGTCCTGAACCTGTACCTACAAGAAAAAGAGATTTTTTTGTTGGGGGGGAGGGGTTTTCCTTGGTCAAACCCTAGATTTGGAATTAACCTCAAATTATAATTTAAATTGCATAAGATAAAACAAAGTAAATGCACAAATTCACCTTGCTTGAAAAAGTCCTTGTGGAAGATTCAAATCCTTGAGTCCACAAGTATGTATGCACCAAATATGTAGAATGTAGAATGGTAGGATTTCTTCAATCTCTTGCTTGTAGATCTCTAAAACCAATTCTTTAATGGGTTATTGATTATGAATAGGCTTGGAAGAAGATGGATGGAGAGATCACCAAAAGGGCACTATGTAGCTTGAATCCTTCAATGGCCTCCCATGGATCTCCTTCATGAAAATGGATGCTTGAATGCTTGAGAATGGATGAATTCTTGCTTGAAATATTTCTCCTTAGCTTTCTTTGACTTCACTTGATAATGCTCCTTAATTTCTCAAGGATGCTTAGGCTTCAATAGAGGACTTAGTTTCTCAATATCGCTTAGAGAAAATGAGAAGAGAAAGCTTCCTTTTATATGAAATTAGGGAAAAATCTTCTAAGGAGGCTGACATAGGAGAATTAAATTACCATTAAAGTATTTACCCTTAGGAGAGGACCTATATTAAATATAATTTAAGAATCGACACTTTGGAACCCGAAACAGCTGACCCAGAAGCAGGAAATAACTTTTGCAAAGGCTGACATCCAGAAATTGCAAGACCCTAAAGTTTGAACCCTGGGTCAAGGTTGAGGTCGACCTTGACCTAGGTCAGGGTTGAGGTTTCCCTTGACCTAGGTCAGGGTCAAGGTCAACATAGACCAAAAAGGTTGACCCTAACCTTGAAGTCCAGAATCTCAGGTCTACAATCCAGAATGCAGAAATTAGGCTGGAAAGAAGTGGAAAGAGGGGAAAAATAGGGGGAAAGCTAGTTCTAACTTAGGAAACCATTCAAGGTGTTTGATATGACCCCAAACCACTTACTCAAAAGGATAAACAATTCTACAATGGAAGTGCTTCCATTTTCTGACTATACACTCAGTAGGACACGCATCGCCTAGGCACAATGCCTCAATTGTTATCCTATCCACATCCCTTGATCTAGGCAAAGCGCCCACCATTGGATGAAATCCAAATTGATCTATCTATAACCTTCCTTTAGCCTCAAAAACTTTACACATGGAGAATAGGTGCAATACCTTGATGGTTAACTACCTTCATCTTTATATTTGAGGCAATGCGCCAACCGTATAATTAAAAGCAACATGCTTGGTAGATGATAAAACACAAAGTATTTTGGGGACATAGACTTAGGAAATATTAAAACCCCGCTAGGAAAATACTTTAGGAAATAAAGTGGCCCCTCCCCATGACTTAAAAACACATGGGTTAAGTCACCTGAGTTACATAAAAGGTAACTCAAAATTAGAACATCCGCTAGGGCTTAGGGTTTGCATGAAATTGAACCAATGGTTTAAGCACAAAGACCTATAGGTTTTATGAACCAAGGAACAAAACACTTTAAAAGTTCAGAACCATGAAGATTTTTTATAGTGCTAATAGTTCCCTAGCAGAGATGTCTATTCTAGGTGCAGACATCGGTACAATGCAGATGTCAAACAATGGTTCAGATAGAACTGGCATATGCACAGACACCTCTACATAACAATGGAGACGCTGATTTGAGATTTTGGATAAATTTTGAGAAAAAAAGAAGGATGTTTAATAAAGTTTTAGGGACATGGGTCCCACCGGGTGTGCCAGAATGTGTATGAGTAATTCTCAATGCCTAAAACCTATTGAGAGAAATCTCAAACATACAATATTAGTGGGTTAGAACATAGAATCAATTAAAATCATGTAAAAAGAAAGAAAACAAAATAAGAACTCCAAATAACATCAAGATTAAGCTAGAAACAAGTGTTGCACCCTCTATTACTTGATTGATTTTATCATTTAGATTGGATATGGATGTTCTCTCTCAAAGACAAATAAAAGGGATCCCAATGCAATGTAAATGTGAATGCAAGATTGGAAGAAAAGAAGAGATTCAAGAGCTAGTATGAAGAACTAGTCTCAAATCCTTCTCAAAGATGATCTAAACTATGAAAATGATATGAAAATGGAAGATAGAACTATGCTTCATTAACCAAGATTATCCTAGCATGTGATTTATATGTGGTTTAAGAATAAAAACATGAAACTAGCAATGAAAATCTAAAGCAATTCCAGCATAATAACAATGCACAATTGAGAGATGAAATGCAAGAGGAGAATGCCTCTATTTATAGATTTTTGGAGGTAGGGAAGATGCTTGGATGAGGTGGAACCTATTTGGCATCAACATAAGATCCACATAAGATACATATAGGCTTAGAGGAGGAGTCAAATTGAGCATTAAATTCTTTGTGAGGCTCAAGGTTTCTCACACATGTTTGAGCAACCTTGAAGAAAGGAGTGGGAGACAAGGTTGTAAGAGCATTTAAGAGAGTTATGTGGCTCTCTTGGGAGGATTTTGTCACCTATGTGTGAGCACTCCATTACTGCTAAAAGGGTTAGGAATCACACCTTAAGTGTGATTAGTGTGTGCTTAAGTGGGGGAGTAGGTTTATTAGGAGGAATAGGTAGGGTAGGGTAGGAGTAGAGTAGGCTTAGAGTAGGCTTCTAGATTAGATTAATAGGTCTTTAGGCTAGGCTTAGATTAATTATTCAAATTAGATTTGAATTAATCTTGGTTTAGAGGAATTAGGACTATGAGGGATCTAATAAATATAAATTTATTAAAAGGGAATTGTGGGAATGTAGTAATTTAAATACATTGGACTAGTATTGATATTGTGTGTAAATACGAAGGATGAAACTATTTTATTGATTGAACTAAATATTTAGATGAATAAAAAGAGGAATATTAATTAAATTAATATTTTTGGATTTCTACAGCACCAATACAAATGCTAAAGATGAACCAAAATGGTGTATATATGTTTACATCAACATAAGTATTATAAAACATGTTTTTACTTAATCAAAACATAAGTATGAAAGATGAACTGAAGCGGTTTATATATGTTTAAAATAAAAAAATGTTTAGTTATAAATTGTACAATACAAGTGTAAACAAAATACATATCATCATATAGGTCAATTATTATATATCTTTTTTGTGGGGTCTAGGTACAACCATTGATTGATTGCTTTTTGTGTGTCTCAGAGATACCCAAGTCATACCCACCATTGATACAAAATGGGTAGGTGTAGCACCTAGTATTGTGTTTCTAAGGTTTGGCCCCTAGAAGGATTGAAGTGAAGTAATTTAAAATCTTCTAATTACATGAAAAAATATTTGTACGGTACATTGAGGCAAACTGTGTCATAACATCCATATTGAATTGATGATGTAATTACTGGAATTAAAATGAGATAGAAATGGAGGTGTCATTTTATATGGAAAGTGAGTGATTTCTTATTTTGAACTAAAGATATTGAGGTAGTGTAGTGTGGTAAAAGAGAGGCAATTACTCATTCCTTTCCAAGACATATTGCTTTTAATGTACTCTAGACTTGTCTATGTGTCAATTTTGATATTCTTTTTACTTCACTACTATCTTGGTCAAGTCCTCTTCATATTTACTTTTGGATTTTCTAGGAAAGTTGTAATAATATATTTTTGATATCATCTATTAAATTTTCATGGATAAAATGGTGTGAGGATTTTTTTGGAAAGACAATTATTAGGATAGAATACTCAAAATTTTAGGCACTCTAAGGTTACACAAGTTAAAGCTTAAATATAAATTAATGAAAAAGTATAGGTAGTCATTGCAAACACATGGAGTAGATGTTTTCCCCTTTTCTATGGGAGAAATAAGATATCTTTATTTTTAGATCTTTCCAACATCCAACAATGTAGGCATTCTAATGAACAAACCTACAAAACTTGAAATACCTAAATCTAACAAATACGCATGCATTCACAAAGAAACCTCACTCTATTTCTCTCCTATCTATCAATGTCTCATGCTCAGTAATGGATACTCTCAAAATAAAATGCACAAGAAGTTGTGAAGAATGGAGATTCGGAGATGAATGATAAAAAAAGATGCAAAAATACAAGAGAAATTAGAATGCAAAATAAGCTAAAATGCAAAGCTTATGTGAAAAAAGAATGCAAAAAATATGCAAGTGATGAATATAAATGAGAAGGGGTGTTGTTTAAATATATGACCTCATGGCGAATCCCATATCAATATGAATGTGGGATAAAAAGATTGGATAATAGAATTGTAAATAGGCTTGTCCTGAATGCATTAAGTGGATGCACCAAGTGGGGGTAGAATATAATAAATAAAATGGTGAAGTGGATATGAGAAGAATTTAATAATAATAGAATATGTATTTATTTAATAAGAATAATGTAATAATAATAATAAGTTAAATATTTTATTAAATAGATTAATGGTAATAATGGAGAAATATGCATATATGATAATATAATGAAGAATATGATTGTTATGATGGGATATAGCATTATCAGTATAATATGAATATGAATGTTATAATATGATTAATAAGAATATTATAACATTGGATCCACCACTTAATATCAAAAATGATATTGAATATTAGAGGAAAATTCTACATGTATACATTTTGCCCCTCTTTGAGACAATGCAACTGGTCACATTGATGCAAAGAAAATTTGTGCTTGTGAAAAATTTGTTATTGTTGATGTATGCCCAAATTTGGTCTGGTATATATGATAGGTATGCCCCATCAAGAGATTGTGCAAGATATCTAAGGATAATATCTCAATAGATTATGGGAAATATTTTATTTGATGTTGCATGATTGATGAAGTTATAAGAAATGATAAGATACTGGACTGGGAAAATGATAAGTTGGACACTTGATAAGTGTAACCAACCAATTGATAAATGATCAAGATAACCAAGTGGAAAAAGTTGATTGGGCTAGTTTATCTAGCTAATTGAGCTGATAAGGATAGTTGATGCTGGTGCAAGATAAGTTGATGATGAATTAATTAATTGCAAGTAGATGAGATCATGGGACAAAGATTAATTACAGGCAGCTAAAATGATATTGAAGATGATTGTAGGGTAACTCCCAATATTAATCTGATTGAGATTGATACTAGTGCAAGACAAGTTGATATAATGATTGATTAATTGATTGATCGAGGGGTGATCAGATGCCAAGAAGCAAGCTGATTGATTTGAAATTTGATTTTAAAGACCTATATTAGATGGATGCGTGATTGAATGATCTCATTGAGATAGAAAAAAAGAAGAAAGGAATGAATATGGGAAGATTATGGAAGAGATGACCAATAAAAAATGAGATGAAAGGAGATGAAAATGATGAAAGAGGAAACTAGGTGATGAGAAATCTTGTGCCTTTTAAGTGCTAATATCATCATCTAGCTTATTATGGCAACTGGATGACCTCATTTGGATATGTTTTAGATCCAAATGAATTGACATGTCAATTGTGTTTATGAAAGCACACCAAAAAGTCAAGGAATTCCCAAGTTCACTTGAGATCCATATGTCTGTGATGGTCTTAGAAAAGCATGTCCTGAGATGATTCATCATATTACTAAGGAACAATCCATAAGCAGAAAATAAGAGAACATGCCCCATCCTTTCCCTTCTAGTTAGAGACATCTTGGAGATAAAATCTCCAGTTAGAGACATTCTTGAAAAGCTAAAAGACCTGTCACCAAAGATAAAATAAAAAACAATCAAAAACATCAAACAAATAGTCATCTTTCTCCATGCATAAATGATTCTTGTCATAGTTCATGTGTGTAGTCTAAGAGCTTGATAATGATTGAGAATCCTAGTTTTAGGAAGGATTCATTCTGTATAAGACAATTAATAGATCATGGTAGTGTCTGATGAAGACACAAGATAAAGTTTAATGCTTGCATGATTACAATGTAGTTGGGGAGGTTGTTGGTGGACTCTAATTTTGTCAAGTGCAATGTTGTGATGGTGTTTATTGCATATTTTTGGATCTTTTAAATTTTATAAGAAAAACTTGGAATTTTATAGATTTTATGATTTTTTTAAGGACTTTTTAGGATTTTTATGATTTTCCAAGACTTTTTATGGTTTTTATGGTTTTTCAATGACTTTTTACGACTTTATGATTTTTTCAAGACTTTTTATGATTTTTTCATAACCATTTATGATTTGATATTTTTTAGGGGTTATTTTATTATCATTGATTCTAAAGCTTTTTTTTTTTCCCTAATGTCTAGCAAGAATAAGGTGTTATGAGGGGGATGAGTGAGAAACAAATAAACAAATAATAGAGAAAATGTGTGTTCTTTCCAAGAACTATCTCATCAAGATTACCCAAGCTAATGGATTATATATGCTAATGTAAAGTAATGAAAAGGTGAATTTATGTAAGGTGAAGCTATGGCATGAAGGGATTATGATCCAAAAGAATGGACATGTCAAGAGGCTTTTGAAAGATGTTTCACATTTTGATGTCCTTAATTTTTATCAAGACCAAGGGGTCAATTTGGATAGGATATGGATAGGATAATCAAGATCAAAGGAGATAATGGATGATGGAAGTAAGGGATGAATAGGATAATGGATAGTCCAATTAAAAGGGTTTGGATAATTCAAATCAAAGAGGATACATGATTCTCATGGAGATTCTCAACCTTGTCAAGATCAAAGGTGGAAAAGGGGATAAGGATACAAATAGTATAAATGAGGGATGATGGAGCACAAAGGATGGAAACCAGGCTAGCATGGATGAAAATTGCCTCCAACTATTAGTGCAAGAGGATTTTATATTACTCGTGACACATATTGGCTAGGTTTTCATCATGGTACTTTCCCAAGGTGCCACAAGAAATGGTCTTCACACATAGATAATAGATACATTATAGGAAATGAAGGACTCAAGCATATTTTTCTTCAGATATTTCCCCTTGAAATATATGCTATAATAGACCATGGCTACTTGATTTTGTTGGATGATATTATAATTAGGTACTACTGATGCTCTTGGAATTCATGTTTTTTCACTGATGTCAACATATTTTTATGTGGAGAGAATAGACTAGTTATTACTATTGTATGGTGACTGACATAAGTGTATGGACACTGTACGAATGAATCAGAATGAGAAAAGATGATGATATGAATAAGGATGTGTGATGATATTATTTCTAAGGTCGTGTGGCTTAATATTTCATATTGGAGTTGTTACAAATGTTTTAGTGAAGACTAGTTTATGGACTGTGACAGTGATGCTTGATAGAGCGAGTCTTTATGTTTTGGGGATATCTTATAGGCGATGATGATTCAGGTTATGAAAGATTAAGAGATGATAGAAGGAATATTGAGGAAAATTTATTATTGATCACAAGTCATGTGATTGTTGATGACATCATCTTTGGCATGTATTATGGAGGAGACCAATTTGGGGTCGACTTCAGAGATGTAGCGTGTATTGTGGATTCCAAGTGTGGATTACACATCTTGGATCATATCTAATGTATTATAATTTATGTTTACTTGTTTTAGGTACCGTGTGTATCTTAGCAAGGGTTTAAATAAGTATTTGTATATTGGGAAAGCTTAATTGGTCAGCCTAATAAATCATCGTAATAGGGTATATATGAGAGATATTTTCTTCTGAAAAGATGTATGTATGATGAGAAGGTAATTGAAAAGGCAGAGAAGTGTGGAAGCTACAAAGATTTATTGGCTGTTGGATGAAGATTAGAGTTTGTGATTATAGTACTTTATTGGAACTAACCAAGAAAAGATAGTTGTTACTAGACATTTCACTAGATTGTATATTTGTTATATCTACTTGTTCCTATTATAAATCCTTGAGGGTGTCTTTAACCTTCTTTGGGAAGTGAGCCCACTATTACTCTTGACTCCTAACAGGGTCTATCCTTTAACAGGGATTGTGTACTGTAATGTTGTAATAATCTACTAACAGGGCTAAATATTTTAACATGGATACTATACTTTTAGTACATTATTTGTGGGTGCTAATTTCCACCAGGGTTTTACCTTTAACAGGGTTTCCTCGACAACAAAGTATTGTGTTATTGTGTTGGCATTTATTGTGTTATCATTTGAATTAAAGTTTTGGTTTATAAATTTTAATATTTAATAATATTTCTTAAAATTGATTCGCCCCCCCCCTCTTAGTTGTACTTGTGGATTGTTATTCTGAACAATTGGTATCAGAGTTGTTGGTCCTTAGAGAGAAAGCTTAATAGCTTGAGGTGATCCTGAAGAAGACTTACTATAGGTAGGATAGTCTAAAATTTGATCCTAAAAACTTTGACAGTTGGAAGAATAAGATGAGAACACATTTTCTTTGTTTGGGAATCGACTCCTGGATGATCACAAAAAGGAAGGAAAAGATAAAGACTGAGGATGAATTGGATAAAGTTACTGAAGATGAAAAGAATTTATGTTCATATAACATGGTTGTAAGGGAAGCATTGATCTATGCACTTTTTGAAGGTGAATTCACATAAGTAAAAGACTTAGATTCTGCACATGAAATTTGGACAAGATTGGAAGCATTGTATGAAGGAGATAAGTTTACAAAATAGGCGAAGCTACAAAATTGGAAGACAAAGATGGAATCATTGAAAATGAAAGATGATGATAACATTAGAGAATATCCATAGAGAATTAATGAAGTGGTTACTGGCATCAAGAACTATGGAGGAACTTACAGTGAGGAAGAATTGATTGCAAATATTCTCAGATCTCTGACACATGCATATAGAACTAAAGTACAAGATATAGAGGAGATTATTCCTTTGACAGAAAACTTCAGCAGAGAGATGTTGATTGGAAAGCTAACTACTTTTGAGGTTGCAGAACTAGGAGATTCTCTACCTAAAGTGGAGTCAATATTCAAGGAGACTATGCATAGAAACAAAAAGACCTTATCTAAAATTGTGAGCACCAGCAATAGTGACTTGAGAGAAGAACTTGGAGACTATGTTGATTAATGGGAACAAAAATAGGAAGAAGAAGAAAGAAAGCTAGATGAAGTGGTAGTCTTGATTGCTAGAAGAGAAAAGAGAGGTGAGGGTAAATTTTAAGGCAAGTTACCTTTGAAATTTTTTTCATGCAACAAGATAGGTCATTTTGCATCTCGATGTCCTACAAGGGTTCCAAAACATAAACCTAAGTTTTACAAATCAAAGTATCCAAAAGAAAAGGAATGTTATTATGCTAGTGAAGGTGTTTCTGATGATGATGTTGTTTACTATGATAAGACTGGATTTATTTCTATTAAGGATGATGAAACTATACATGAAGAAAAATCCTTAGTATCTCATGTTGAAAATAAATTTGAATGGGTTATAGATAGTGGTTGTTCACATCATATGACTGGAGATAAAAACAAGTTTATTAATCTAAAAAGATATGATGGTGGTGTTGTTAGATTTGGTGACAATACTCCTAAGCTTATCATTGGAGTTGGATCTATTTCTCTAGATGGAAAAACTAATACTGAAAGGAGATGAAAATGATGAAAGAGGAAACTAGGCGATGAGAAATCTTGTGCCTTTTAAGTGTTAATATCATCATCTAGCTTATTATGGAAACTGGATGACCTCATTTGGATATGTTTTAGATCCAAATGAACTGACATGCCAATTGTGTTTATTAAATCACACCAAAAATTCAAGGAATTCCCTAGTTCACTTGAGATCCATATGTTTGTGATGGTCTTAGAAAATCATGTCCTGAGATGAGTCATCACATTACTAAGGAACAATCCATAAGTAGAAAATAAGTGAACATGCCCCATCCTTTCCCTTCTAGTTAGAGACATCTTGGAGATAAAATCTCTAGTTAGAGACAGTCTTGAAAAGCTAAAATACATGTCACTAAAGATAAAATGAAAAACAATCAAAAACATCAAACAAATAGTCATCTTGCTCCATGCATAAATGATTCTTGTCATAGTTCATGTGTATAGTCTAAGAGCTTGATCATGATTGAGAATCCTAGTTTTAGGAAGGATTCATTTTGTATAAGAGAATTAATAGATCATGGTAGTGTATGATGAAGACACGAGATAAAGGTTAATGCTTGCATGATAAAAATGTAGTTGGGGAGGTTGTTGGTGGATTCTAATTTTGTCAAGTGCAATGTTGTGATGGTGTTTATTGTTAATGTATTAATCACCAAAGGTTTGAACCCTGTCATGTTAATGTATTAATCATTAGCATTTATCATTTGGTTTCTATATTTTAGTTTTGGTAGTTTTTTTCTATAGCAATTGAACTTCTATATGACTGCCTTATTTATGTAATCAATCTTTATGAAGAAAATACAATAATATTTGGATTATATTTTATCTATTTCATTCCTGGGTTTAATAGTGGTATCAGAGCCTATAATTTCTTGTGCATGTTCTCAAGAATATCCACAAGGCAGTAATGTTGTTGAAGCCGTGTGAGTAAAGAGTTGGTTATGAAGGACAATACATTGTTGGCAATGAAGACACAATATCAACCTTTCAAGGGCTAAAAGTTGCATTAACTTGTTTAGAGAAGGAAATAAGATGCTTGGAATGCTTGAAGTTGTATATCTACTGGGTGAACCCAATGATTGGATAAATGCTGAAGTTTGGTAATGGAATACTTGTCGGTTCCAACAGTAGTGGACAAAGGCATTTTCAAGGTAAAAATCCATTTTTCCTCACAGATTTTTGATGATATTATGTGATAGCCCAACCACCAAGGAGATCAATGAAATGTATATCTATCCATATGAATTTATATGATTGATGAAAATAGAAATTGTTGTCTACCCTTGGAACTGTACAGTGATTGTTAAAAAAAAATTATATTCATTCTAATGGTGACAAAATTGGAAGGATAGAAAATAGGAGTTTGTACGAGTAAGGCCTGGAAAAAGGAATTTCAATGCCAATGAAGCAGCCATTGTAGGTGTCTTTGAATGTTGAACGAAAAGCATAGATAATAAAATATAACTGTTGCAATTATCTATTGCCCTGCACTGCCAAAGGCATTCAGTTCTAAGTATTGTTATACACGACTTGAGTATGTTTAAAGGAAGTATGGATTTGATGTAAAAATTTAGAGAAAGATAATGCGAGATAGCTGCAGAAAGTTACATATGTAGTCTTCTCTTTCAATTGTAAAAATTTTGTAGAGCAAGACGTGGGCTATGATGGAAAAACTGTGTGATTGTGTTTTAAAATCTAGAGATCAAGAAATCATTGTTCAAGCATTGCATTGTCTAGTGCATTAAAATGTATCAAGGATGACACAGGTGGATGGAGAATGGTAAAACAATAGTAAATCATGAAATTTGTTTTGAAATCATAGTTGTTTGTCAAAATATTAGAGCAATGAGAAAAATATATATAGAAAAAATTTAAGAGGCCATTTGTATTGGAGAAAGTCAATGCTCAAGGATTGCAAAAAGATAGTTGGAGCACTCAAGAAAGCTCACTGATAAAATCATCAAATAAAATCATGGGTTTGACAAGGAAAGCCATTGACGTTCCATGGGAGTTTGGAAATAAATTGGATTGCATATTGAAATGATGAACTCCCAAAGTAGAGGTAAACAATTCAATGTATTCTATTCTCAAACAAATGGACAAAACAAGTCTATTGCACCTAATGTGTGCTATTATCAAATGCACCTAATGTGTGCTATTATCAAATTGTAACATGCACAAAATAACTTCATTGCACCCAATGTGTGTTATTTTTCAGTGATTATGCACCCAAAGTGTGCTAATTCAGAATGGACAATCTAAGTCCCAATTTGAGACCTATCAAAGCAATAGGCTCATTATCAAAATTTGAGACCCACCAAAGAAATGGGCTCAA
>MU225178.1:650036-660861 GCA_018584345.1 Thuja plicata | reverse complement strand
TTATTCTCCCCCCACAATGTACAATTCCCACTCTTATATCTTTGAAAAATTCTCATGTCTTATTATGAAATGACATGATTTATCTAAGAGAGGTGACACTATATAATTGATGCTTTCTTTGTAGAAAGAGACACCCTTCCTTGAATGGATGCTTCTTTGTTATTGCTTGAACATGATCATAACAAATTAAAATATCTCTTTAATGAAAGTCATTTTCAAAAATTTCACATAGACCCGTACATATTCAGTCATAACTTTTGAATCCAAGACTTTCTCTCCAATCTCTTTGGTGAGATTCTTTGCAATTAGGTTTTCACCAACATATCCAAAATTTAGGAAAATCCAATGGTGAATTTATGAGATATGGTCCTTTTATCGAGACTATATTTTCTGAGACAGCCACACATTCACCATCAACAAACTACTCTCTTACATTTGCAATCTGGCTCTGATACCATGTTAAGTTTTTTAGGATAGCTGCAAATGTAATAACACTCTATGTTGTATTTTTTTTCCAAATGCAACAATCTCTCTTTCATTTATATTGGGAATGAGGATAGGAGAGACATGTCCCTTCATGGGACATGTCTATTCATTATTATTTATAAGAAAGGACATACCTCTTCCAACTAATTATAATTTAATCAATCTTATAATGTTTAATCAATAAATTATTAATTAAGAATAATAATATTATAATTTAATATTAAATATTAAATTCCATATGATTAATAATAATATAACATATATATTATATTATTATTAATCAACATATATTATATGTATTCTAATGATCATACGACTAAAGATACAAACATTAACACTTTGCTCAACCAAGTGACCTTATATGGGTTGGTATGGGGTATCTTTTCATCTTCAATTTTCTAACTACCTCCTCTGACACTATGTTTTCATTAGACCTTGATTCTATGATGACTCTACAAACTTTGCCCATCATCTTGCATTTCACTCTAAATAGTGACCTTCTTTCACTAGGTTCCTCTTTGACTGACTCCTTGATTAAATTCCTTCTCATCATCAATTTCTCTCCTTCCTCTAACTCTAGGGGTACCTCAGGGTGTTTACTTCCACCACTAGTCTCCTCTTAAACATAATTTACCCTCTTGTCACCTCCATGAGAAGTAGAGCCTTTCTCTGGACATCTATATGCAGGGTGTCCCATCTGGTTGCAGTTGTAACATTTCATATTTGCAAAATATTTACCTCTTCCTTGGCTATTTCATCTTTCTCTCCAACTACTATTAGAGTTCCTTACTCTATTGGAGTTGCCTCTATTTGAACTTCCTTCTTGTTGCTCAGTAAGTTTGGTCTCTCCTTGACTCTTTTTTTCATAAATTCTTCCACCATATCCACCTCTTTGTCCTCTATTGTCTCTTCCTTTGCCTATACCTCTAGTGGTTGAATCTTGTTTCTTCCTTAGCTTCTCTTCTACCTTTAATTCAATTTGGTGGCATTTCTTAATAGTATCAGGAGTCAAGAGACTCATTTCATCTTGTATAGTCAACTTGAGACCATTAAGGTATCTAGCTACCTTCACCTTCTCATATTCTGCAACTCAAGACCTCATACATAATCTCTAAAATTATTTAGTATAGGATTTCACATCTAATTCCTTTTGTCTTATACTTTGTCTTATTTTATGCAATTTGATTTCATAATCCTCGAGAACATAAGCATCTCTGATTTTGCAAATTTAGCCTTCCATGTAGAAATGGGATTCTTTCCTTCCTTCTCTCTCTCATCTTGGATAAACTTCCACCAAGTGAGTGCAGACCCTCTTAGTCTGGCCTTAGAAACTTTCACCTTTTGAGCTTCAGAAATGCCATCATATTCAAAGTGATTCTATAGTCCTTCTATCCAATCTAGGACTATCTATGGTTCCATCTTTCCACTAAAGATAGGAACTCCTTCTAGTGCTTTACCACTCAAATCCTTTAGTTCTTTCAAGAATGGTTCCTCAGTGAGGATAGGGTCAGCTTTAGGGACTTCATCATCTAAGGAAATCTCCTTACCTTTCTCTTCAACCTCATCCTTCACTTCTTCATTCTTTACTTCCACTTGGTCCACTTTGTGTTCCAATTGTGTTGATCTCTCTCTGAGCAATCTATTTTCTTCTTCTTTCTCATCTACCTTCTTTTAAAACTCTGCATTTGTCACCATTGTAGACTCTCCTACTGACTCTGCTGGTTGGAACATTCATCACAAGCCTAATCAACAAAGCTCTGATACCAATCTCGTAGAGATGCTCCAAGGTGTGCTTGCACAATCACTTACCTAGGACTTTAATTGTCCTAGCCGTCCCTAGATCATAAGCTCAATTCTAAGACCCTAATAGTCTTTTCTCTTCTGGCCTAAGACTATTCTAACTCAACTCCAAGATTTAGTCTATTTGTGCTTCATCTTGAGGGATCACTAACATTAAGGTTACTTCAAATCTTCACTCTTTCTGGATGACTCCAAGTGCAAACTCTTCACAAAATCTTCACAAGTGCTACAAGGGGTGTATCCATCGTTAAAAAATCATTTGACATCCATATGACTCCATTGGAAATTTACATCAAGGCTTAATCAATCAAGTTCAAGATTGATTATGCTTTTGGCCTAATAGGCCTAATTGCTCAATTAGCCCTATACAGAGGTTTTTTCTCAATTATTTCTCCAAAATTTTTAATAACCCCAAAAACTAACTTGAGATACAAATACCCTTTTCCAATACCTTGAATATTTTTTTGGTCTTAGGTTCCTAGGTCCTCCGTACAGTGGCTTCCTGAATGTCGGCTTAATAGGACTAATTGGCCTATATTTGTGCAGTCCTCTAAATTCTCCTCAAAAAAGTATCAAGATCGATTGTTTAATGCTCAAGCTTCATAATAGGTGTTTGTATGACCTCTGTGCATATGATACCACCCTTGGTTTCACTCCCTTAATCATTACCCTACAATCATGCACATTTAGTTCATGCCAAAACTCTAACTAGACACATAGTGTTCGCCTAGGGCATGACCTTAAAAATTAAAAACTTGCTCCTCTAGACTACTACTTGCATATATACACTATACAGAGGCTCACCTACAAGATTTATCTAGGCCATGATTATTTTCATGGTTTGATTCTATGGGGGAGCCATAAAATCAAAAGCCATACTGTCTACTCCAGCAACTACACAGTCTACAAAACAATTTACTAAGATAAACAAATGAACTCAAAACCACTATGATATTGAACAGAAAGTACTTAGAATTGTCTCTACTACGTGGGAAAAACCATAAATCTTGAAACTCAATCCATACAATAACTCATAAACACAATGCAACTTGAATGTTACTGAAAACCATAACACAGAGCTTTCATTCACTTCCAAAAATTGCACTTCTCCACACACTACCTCAGGAAATGGGATCAATTTTGCCTTAATATGACATGCCCATGATTCTATTCCATTATGGAAACTACCCATCATTTTTCCTTGAAAGGAATCCATATTTTCCATTTGTTTTCATGCAACATAAAAAGTTACTAAAATGTTGTCAAGCAACTTTATGACAACTTTTTGCATAGTTATTGTTAAGGGTCTCTATTCAACCTAGAATGGTGTAGAAAGAATTTAGGAACCATTTTAGGCACTACTCTACCCTCTCCTAAGCCTTAAAGGTTTTTAGACATATTTACACCCATTTTCCCATCTTAGGTCTAATCTAGCACTATCAACTAGGAAATCATTAAACATCTAGGTTGGATTGAGCCTAGTCTAATCCACCTAGAAACACACTTTGCAAGACCTTATAAGGTTGAATTAAAACCTACTGACTTGGCTAGGGTTAGTACAAGCCAAAATTGAAATAATATTTAGGGATTTTCCTAGGTGCTCCTGCACCAAGTATGTTAGCACAAAGGAACAAATAGCAGATATATTTACAAAACCTTTGCCAAAATATGATTTTGAGTATCTCAGAAGCATTCTTTGTGTTAGAGCCCCTCCCTGTGGTAATTAATTGATGCTGGAATTCATCATTCTAGTGGCTTTTACAGCTATATCATTTTTTGGACTTGATGTATGGATATACTCCTCAGGGGGAGTGATCACAGGAACACTATAGAGCACATTTGGGTGATTTTGCACCTGGCTGCTAGACATGAATATTTCAAAAAGATACACCTTACAGAATATTAAAGAAGAGTTATGGCACCCTTTTTCATTTTTGTCAAAGGAGGAGAGATTCTATGTGAAAATCCCTACTGCTTTAGGGAGAATTGTGTTGAGGATATTGATAAGATTGTATTGAGAGAGTACTTTTGGGTTGATGGATTTTCCCATATGTTGCCATCAATGCCAAAGGGGGAGATTATTGGATGATATTATAATTGGGTACTACTAATGTTGTTGGCATTCATTTTTTGTCACTGATGTCAACATATGTTTCTTTGGAGAGAACAAACTGGTTATTACTATTGTATGATAATTGACAGAAGTGTAAGGACACTGTACAGATGAATCAGAATGAGAGAAGATGATGATATAAAGAAGGATGTGTGATGATCTTATTTCTAATGTCGTGTGGACTAATATTTCATATTTTAGTTGTTACAGATGATTTAGTGAAGACTGGTTTATGGACTGTGATAGTGATGCTTGATAGAGTGAGTCTCTATGCTTTGGGGATATCTTACATGCGATGGTGATTCAGGTTATGTGAGCTTAAGAGATGATAGAAGGAATATTGAGGAACGTTACTTATTGATCGCAAGTCATGTGATTTTTGGTGACATTAGTAATGGTGTGTATTCTAAAGGAGACCTATTTGGGGCCAACTTCGGAGATGTATCATGCATTGTAGATTGTGAGTATGGATTACAGATCTTGGATCACATCTGATGTAGTGTAATTGATGTTTACTTGTTTTAGGTACCATGTGTATCTTAGAAAGGGGTTAAATAATTATTTGTATATTGTGAGAGCTTAGTTGGCCAACCTAATCAATTATTGTAATACGGTATATATGAGAGATATTTTCTTTTGAAAATATGTATGTATGATTAGAAGGTAATTGAAAAGACAAAGCAGTGTGGAGGTTGTGAAGCTTTATTGGCTACTAGATGTAGAGCACAGTTTGTGATTATATTACTTCATTGGAACTAACCAAGCAAAGACAATTTCTATCAGACAGTTCACTAGATTTTATATTTCTTATATACACTTGTTTGGATTGTAAATCCTTGAGGGTGTCTTTAGCCTTCTTTGGGAAGTGTTCCTGGGCAGTGAGCCCACTGTTACTCTTGACTCCTAACATGGTTTTTCCTTTAACAGGAACTATGTACTGTAATATTGCAATAAGCTCCTGACAGGGATAAATCTTTTAACAGGGATACTATACTCTCAGTACATTATTTGTGGGTGCTAATTCCCACCAGGGTTTTACCTTTAACAAGGTTTCCTCGACAACAAAGGATTGTGTTATTGTGTTGGAATTTACTGTGTTATCATTTGAATTAAAGTTTTGGTTTATAAATTTTAATGTTTAATAATATTTCTTACAACTGATTCACCCCCCCTCTTAGTTGTACTTGTGGACTTTTATTCCTAACAGAGGTATGCTCAAATATTTTGATAGGGTGATGGTTAAGGGATATGAAATGATGGATATAATAGATAGTGAGACTTTAATAAAAGGATTTGACAATTGGTATGGATGGATGGAACTTAGGTATTGGATAATTAAAGGGGCATTAAAAGACTTGTGTAGGATTAAATGGAAAGGGTCAAAATATCAACATTGGCACACACCTTGAAGGGTGGTGGAATGTTGGAGGAAAAGTGGATTTTTAAGTTTTAGATTTTGATGGAGAAGTGGATGTGTATTTTGGGATACTAGGACCCAAAATGGATGAAGGAAATGCTAGAAGAGGTTTAGGTGAAGGATTAGAAGAAGCCTTTGGATTAAGCATCTTACTTGCAAATTTGGATTTTTCTTTAGTATGTAATGTTGGAGATTTGCCTTTGAGCCAGTGGTTGACTATATGTTTGTCATTGATGATAACATATAGTATGTTGCAATGTCATGTATGTAATTCTCATTATGGATATGTTGGAGCTTTGCACGTTTATTTTTATGTTGTAGACATATTTATTTTTCTATGTTCATAGATGCAGATTTAGTTCTGCAGTTGAAGTTGAGTTATGACGATCTATTTGCTAGTTACGATTTCAGGAGATTGTTTATTAAGAGCTAACAGTATTTATATTGTTTCTTTAGTTGCACCTATAATTTGGATATGTGTGTTTGGATTCATGTTTAGTTATGATTTTAGAATGTTTAATTAAGAGCGCTTAACATGTTTCATTCAGAGAGTGAAGTTTGAGTTAATTTGGTGGAGCCGACTGTGTGAAGCAATGCGTCTACTCATCTTGAGTTGCGCAGTTCTAATTGTGTTGTGTGCTTAGTTTGGCTGACAAAGAAGTTGTTGAAGAGTTTCCTACTATCCAACTTGATCATATCTTTGGAGGAGGATACTTATAGTAGATCATTTGTGATCGACATGTGCAAGAATAGATAAAGTAGCAAAGCATAATGTTTGATGTATTGGGCCAGTAAAGCTATATCAATCTATGTAAAGAAGTAGAGAGTGTATACAGTTCACTAGAACTGATCAAGATAGTAGGTCTAATTCATAGTTAAATATTAGATATAGTGTATATATTTTGTGCAGAAGGTTGCAGCCTTCGTCATTTGAGCAGTGTGCTCACGGACAGTGTGTCCTCACCTCTAACAGGGTTATTTGTAAAAGACTCCTAACAGGGTCTGACCTTTGACCAGGTCACTGTACTTAATACATTGTAAAGATCAACTCCTAACAGGATTGTAGGATCTTCTAAAGGGATCATTATACACTAGTGCAGTTCTTTGTGGGTGCTAATTCCCACCAGGGTTTTTACCTATTTTTTGTTTCCCTGTAACCAAAATTGTGGTGTTATAATCTGTGTTATCTTGTTTTGTTTACGCTTAATTTTATTCTATACTTAATTGGATAAATAATTGAATCTTTTAGATAACTGATTCACCCCCCCCCCTCTTAGTTATCTCTTGGGACTATTCCTAAAAATTGGTATCAGAGCCAAGTGCCTTGGAGAGAAATTTTAACATCTTAAGGTTAATCATATGCCGTAATTTAGAAAAGAGAGTCCTAAGTTTGATGGAGAGAATTATCTTGACTGGAAGAACAAAATGATAACACATTTGTAGTGCATTTGTTTTGAGATTTATGAAGCAGCTACTCAAAATGTTCACGTTCCTTCTTTAAAAGACCTTGCAGAAGAAGATTCTACTGTTAAACAAAAGGAAGTATTCACCCAAAATGCAATTTCCAAAGAAGCCCTTATAAGTGCATTATCTAACAGTGAGTTTTCTGAGATTAAGAAATTAGATAGAGCCTATACAATATGGAAGTATCTAGAAGACATGTTTGAAGGAGATATCCAAGAAAAGAATACATGCAGAAAGACATGGAAGAAAATATATAACAATTTAGAGATGCTAACTAAAGAAAACATCAGAGCATACAATCAAAGGATTAATGTGGAAACCCAACATGGGAAAAACCACCAGTAACATGCTACCAAAATTTCACTCTTCTGAAGTGATGCCCTATTAGGAGCCAACCTAGTTAAAGGTTACAAAACACACTGTCAAATGTGACTTGGTTAAAGGATTTAATCACCCTATCAGGAGTGGCCTTGTTAGAGGACTTAGAACATTCCAATCTGAATGTGACTTCTTGTTCAAAGGATTTATACAATGAATGTTAGGTCAACCTGGTTAAAGGATTTGAATTGATACAATGGTTAGAAAGTAATCAACAGGTGTGATATAATACATACAACTTACTTTGCAAATCTAGATCCAATTTCAGCTCTAATTCTAATTCACTGAGTTGCCTCCATTTTCATCTCAAACTTCAGATCTTCTTGGAAATCCATCAAGAAATCTCTCTGCTTCTTTGTTCAGCCTTCTCTGCTAGGTTTTTCCAATCAGTCAATTAACCATGCAATACTTTTTTCATTCAACTTCTCCTTACACTCGGATGAAATAATAATAACCATAGTAGGTTATATTATACCTCTTCATCTAGCTCAAATAGATCTTTTGCCACTTAATCAAGATTGTAGATCTTAGGTTAGGTCAGATCCAACGGATCTTTCCATCATTATATTTAATTTACTTCTCCAATACAGTCATTAATTAAACATTGAATCCATGTGTTAATAATGGTTTCCTATGCATTAAATGAGTGTGGACCAATCTTAATTAATAATGCATATCCCAATAAAATCAACTATGTCGGCCATAGATCTCAAATCTCATCAATTAATAAATACTGTTGCTTGGCTTTCTCTATCTCCCTTGGCATTTCACTGGTGCTCAGCTTCATCTTTTCTTTGCTCAGCATCACCTTCCGCTTTGCTCGGAATTGACTTTGCTTTGCTAGGCATTGACCTTCCAGTGAACTGTCAGTGAAAGATAAACAACATATCACTTTGCCAAAGTACCAAATGATCAAGTACCCTGGTGTATACTCATAACTCAACCATTTCCTTGGTCTTATTGTTATCATATTCTTCAATTCTTCATCAATCAATAGATATGGTACTCAAACATACATCAATAGTCTCACCAGTTAAGGTTTGACATCAATGACAAAATAATAATTATCTACATTGTAGCAATCTTTCCAACACTTAGATGAGACTATGTAATTTTTGAAAGACTTCAAAAGAGAGACCTTGATCAGCAAAATTTCAGCATTTGAGATATCAAAATTGAAGACAGAACCTAAAAGTGAAACAGCCTTCAAAGCCTCAGTCCATGGTAAGAAATCTTTGAACACTTCTGGTAATTTTGATAATGAAGATGTGGATAAAGAACTAGAGGAATTCATTTCTATGATCGCTAAGAAAGAAAGAAAAGCAAAAGAAAAATATGAAGGACAGTTACCATTCAAATGCTTTTCATGCAACAAAGTTGGTCATTTTGCATCTAAGTGCCCTACAAGAGTCAATAAGTACAAAAAAAAATTTCAAGCCTAAATATACAAAGGAATGCTACTGTGCTAAAGATGGAGTGATAGATGAAGATTCAAGAGAAGATGAAATTGGATTCATTGCAATTGAAGATATAGAAAAAATGTTTGATGAAATGGACATTGAAGATGAAAAGAAAGCACAAGGTTGGCATTAATTTCCCAAGTAGACATCAGAATAGACTGGATCATTGACAGTGGGTGTTCACATCACATGACAAGAGACAAAGATAGATGTGTACATCTGGACAAGTACAAAGGTGGTATGGTTAGATTTGGAGACAACACTCCTAAGCCTATCATAGGTAGAGGAGCTATCACTTTAGAGGGAAAGAACAACAATGATGATGTTATGTATGTTAATGGTTTACATCATAACCTACTGAGTATTGGATAGTTGCTTGACAAAGGATATCAGTTGGAATTCAAAAACAACAAGTGCATCATTAATAACAAAGAGGAGTTATGATTGCTTCAGGTTCAAAGACAAAAGGTAATGTTTTTTAGCTCAATTCTGAAGCAAGTTATTTTGTTGCAAATGTAGATGACAGTTGGTTATGGCACAAAAGATTATGTCATATCAATTTTGACAATATAGTAAAGATAAGAAATGTAAAGGCAGTAAGAGACCTTCCCAGTATTGCAAGACCAGTTGATACTATGTGAAGGGAATGTGTGATGGGAAAGCATGTAAGGAACTCATTCAGAAGTATACAAAACTCAATAGAAAACAAATTGGATCTAGTGCATACAGACTTATGTGGACCTACTCAAACAAGATCATACTATGGTGAAAGGTACTTTATTTTTTTTGTTGATGATTATTTCAGAATGATGTGGGTTGCGTTCTTAAAAGATAAATCTGAAGCATTTGAGAATTTCAAAATATTCAAAACTAAAGTTGAAAATGAGTCTAGATTAAAGATAAAATGTTTGAGATCAGATGGAGGAGGAGAATTCACCTCTGATAATTTTTATGAGTATTGCAAAGAACATGGGATAAAAAGATAGCTAAGTGCACCTAGAACCCCTCAGATGAATGGAATTATAGAAAGAATAAATAGGATCATACTTGACATAGCACGTACTATCATGATTGAAGGAAAAATTGCACACACCTATTAGAGAGAAGCGGTCAATATTGTAGTCTATACTATCAATAGAATTCAATTAAGGCAAGGCATAGACAAGACACCTTATGAACTTTGGTTTGGGAATGTACCTACAGTAAAATACTTCAGAATCTTTGCAAGCAAGTGTTACATCAAGAGAGATGATGGTGTTGGCAAGTTTGATGCTAGAAGTGATGAAGGTATTTTTCTTGGTTACTCTACCAAAAGCAAAGGTTATAGATGTTTTAACTTGAGATTGAAGAAAATCATTGAAAGTACACATGTGAAGATTGATGAGATGTTTATGATTCAAGAGAGATACTATGATTATGCACCTATGATTGAAGATGAACCAAGACCTATCAGTGAAGAAACAGTTATTGAAGAAATGTTTGACTACATTGATGTATCTGTAATCACCCTAATTTGGTTTGTTATGACTAAAGACCCTATTTTCCCTAAGTGTGATCATACCCTCGATTATGTCCAAACAACTCTGTTACTGCTTGGCATAATTCTTTGAATCAATTTAATTTCCTAAGGTGATCAAAATCACTAAGTTAATTGCTTTAGCCAAAATTAATAATCGATCAAATACATGGCTAAAATGATTAATTTAC